>CAIGQW010031024.1:7158602-7181542 GCA_903798125.1 Danio choprae
TATATATATATATATATATATATATATTTCAAACTGCAGTGCGTGATATTTATAAAAACATTGTTTTTGGAAGGGAGATACTTTCAGTTATAATTATTTATTATATAATGAAAGTGAAAGTCGTGACATGACCAGGAATGAATGGTGACCCATATTCGGAATTTGTGCTCTGCGTTTAACCCATCCAAGTGCGCGCACACAGCAGTGAGCACGCACACACACACAACCAGAGCAGTGGGCCATTGGTTAAATTAAATTGTAATGTTTTGTGTTGATTTGGCTTGTTGTGGATAAATAAATATAACGCTAAAACTGCCAGTAGGTGTTAACAAGTCTCATTCTTAAAGTGTTAGTTCACCCAAAATTGAAAATTCTGTTATTAATTACTCTCTTGTGTTGTTACAAACCACTGAGATCTTCATTTGTCTTCGAAACACAAATTAAGATATTTTAGGTGAAATTTGAGAGCTCCCTCATCCTCCATAGACATCAACAGTCCTGACTCATTCAGAGTATACCGGAAATACCAAATATAACATACTTTAAACCACAGATGTCCAAACTAGGGCCTGAGGGCCAAAGTTAGCCCATGGTAACCTTTGGTTTGGCCCACCATCTCATCTGAGAAGAAAGGGAGAATGATTTAATTTGATTTAAATTTAATGTAACCTTTTATTTATTTGTTTTATTGTTAAGCTACAAAAAAAGCTAATTGAAATTAAATGTTTCGATTTAAATGCAGTAATTTAGTTTAAAATGTACATACTGTCACCCGACGGATAGAGGACAATGCAGAGGCTTTGGTAAACAAATCAAGGCAAGGGCAGATTCTGCTTGCCTAGAGTATTCAGCATTGAACACAATTTAATTTTAGTGCAATAAGTTATAATTAAAAAAAGTTATACTGCATTAGTTAATACGATTCAAAGTGATGTTTTCTATTTATTTTTAAATATTAGGAAATAAATTAGGAAATTACCCATGGCAACGTTAATGTAAAATAGTTTGGTATATTTCTCTTTGGCCCACAGCTATCAATGATATTTGGTTTTTGGCCCTTCATACGAAAAATTTTGGACACCCCTGCTTTAAACAGCCCAGTCTTCAGTGGTTCAATTGGAATATTATCAATGCATTTGTGTGCACATAAAACAAAAATAACATCGTTATTCAACAGTTTCTTCTCCTCTGTGTCAGTATAGGGTGCGCATTCATGTGTCACGCTTGATTGTGCCTCTGACTTATTACCCCAGATGCATCTGTGCTTTATTTTTAACTGAGGAAGTTGCGCTCAGGCATACAATGGTATACGTCAATGCACAGAGCTTGTAAATATGCACCCTATACTGACACTGAGGAGAATAAACTGTTGAATATTGTCCTTATTTTTGCTTTATGAATGTACAATATATTTTTACAGTATTAAGTTTGCGATTTGCACATAGTTCAGAATGCATTTGATTTATGGATTAATTGTAAAGTTTATCCATAATAGAATGAAGGTTTATCATTTATTTGTCTTTTTTTATAAGACCCGTTACTGTGTAAAAATGCTAAGTTTAAAGCATTAAAGTGCAAGAAACAATAAAGTTTGTAATTTAAAGATTTATTAAATGTTATTGTATACCTATATACATATATTATTTTTCTCTTACATTTTTAATACTAATTTATATTTTATTTTGATTATTGTAAAGCACTTTGGATCAATCATGGTTGTGTAAAATTGTGCTCTATAAATAAAGTTTGCCTTGCCTAAATTTAGACTGTGCTGTTTTTTTTAGTTTTTGTTTTTTTTACATTTTATTATTCAATTTATGTACCTAAATACTGTTAGAATCTCCAGAAAACATGTCAGCTCGCATTAAAAAATTATGGTATTGCCGTAAATGACATCACATTCCTGTTAGCTGATCCTTTGTTTTTGTGTTTCAGTGAAGCGAGAACTTGAAGCAGAGGCGGCTGCCGTAGTGGCCAGTCTGAAGAACACAGAGATCGAGGCAAGTCTGAGGGTTTTACTGGGTTTGGTTTTTCTTGGCGGTTTATTCCGCTGTGGCGACCCCTGATAAATCAGGGACTAAGCTGAAGGAAAATAAATAAATGAATGAATAAATGAATGTTCTTCTTTCATGTGTATATACAGGATATACTAATTATTTACAGGATATAATAATATGTATATACAGTGTATAAACATATTATTTTAAACATCTGTTAAAATTAATGAATTAATTACTATATGTTTATAGAATTTTCCCAGTACTAGGTTGGAGCTGGAAGGGCGTCCGCTGCGTAAAACATATGCTGGAATAGTTGGCGGTTCATTCGGCTTAGTTCCTTATTTATCAGGGGTCGCCACAGCGAAAGGAAAATGAATGAATGTTTATTACATTGAAAGGAATAGAAAATGTTTATGTATTTTTTATTATTATTGTTTTATTACCTTATTAATAATATTTAATGTTCATAAATTGTTTAAAAATATATAGATTTTATTTACTTGCAAATAAAAACACTCCAAAATATTTACAACTTCCAAATGTTTCAGTTTTCTTAAATCTTATTAGAAACGTGAAAAAACAAATAATCATCTCATATATTAGATTTCGTTTTATTTTTAACAATAATTCAATTAAAGTTTGTTTGTGTAGCGCTTTTCATAATAATTATTTAATAAAAGTATTAATAAAAGTCTATTCACAATAAAAGTGAATTAATTGAAATATATATAATCTATCGTATTCATTTATAAAAAAATTAAATAATTATACGGTTGCATCTCATCTGTGGAATATAATGTGTCATTTTAAAAAAATCCCATGCTGACCAGCATTATATTTTAATATCAAAAATACGGTTTTAAATTATTTACACTAATATACAGAGGCAGATATGTCAAACTCTACAGCGAAAAATGACTCTGCAGTTTCTCTTTTGAAACGACATGTAATGTTTTGTGAGGAATAGACAGATTGGACTTTTTTCAGTAGAACATTTAAGACAATTCATAAAATTTAAGTCAATAGTTCGGTACTTTGAGAGTCAAACAAACAAAACACAAAGGCAACACAACATTATTAATATCCTGTTTATAATCATTTAATCCCAGCATTACTTGTTTTTCTACTTTTTTATACCTTCTTAAGGGCTCGGCTGTTCCACAGAGGGATCCATCATCTTTCTCAGTGTCAGGAGTTTTCTTCACCTGTCCTCTTACCGGAAAAACCGTCACAAAGGCTGAAAGAGAGTTGCACATCAAAGAAGCTATTCTGATGGTGAGGATATGGCAACCAAAATCTTGAACAATTACATGCGGTTGTCATTTATCTCAAGAACCTTTTTTTTTTTTTCCTTTGCAGAGATTCTCAGAGGATGCGATAGAAGCCTCCATTATGATGATCCACACCTTTAACAAAGACAAAGAGAAAGTCAAAGCTGCCATCGACATCATTAACAAGTATGGACTGTTTAATACTAACATTATGAAGTAAATAATAACCAATGAATTATTAGAAAAATTATGCACAAGTTGGTGATGCGGCTATGATGTGAAACAGTTAGTGTGCATTATTTACTAATTATTCAATGGACCAGTGTTGATTAGTATGCTTATACCACAGTTAAACACTTAAAGACACTGTTCAGATGTTGCTTTCAAGGCATTTCTTAAGATTTTGTCTTAAAAACAGCTCCTGTGTGAAGTCCTAGTTTATTATACACCTTTCTGTATGTTTTGATTGTAGGCTAACTGATATCATTCATCGTAGTAATATGCAATAAAAATAATTATTGTGAAAAGTACTATACAAATAAACCTGAATTGAATATGGATCTGTAATTCAGTCAAGAACTGACTGCAACTACTTTAGCTGTCTGTTTACCTGGAAATAACTGCACGCCTTAGCATGTTCATCAGCCAATCAGAATCAAGCATTCAACAGCGCAGTAGTATGATGACGCAATTATGTGTGAACAGGTATATCGAAAACATCAGTAAGAACCCAACTGAGGAAAAGTACAGGAAGATCAAAGTTGGCAACAAAGTATTTCAGGTATGATCCTTTTTATTGTCTGGAAACTGAATTAGGTAAACAAGTGCATGCCATGTTATTTGTTGCGGTGTGACTTGTGTTTACTAAAGGAGAAGGTCAGTGGGATTGAAGGAGCTCGAGAGTATCTGCAGGCTCTGGGCTTTGAAAGCAGCACGCTGCCGATTGATGGAGAAGGTAATCCAAATAACATATTTAAAGAACAATGTAATTACATGGTGTGCTGATGAATTAATTGCATGTAAATATTGGCTGAGAAACTGACCTGCAAAAGAATATTTAAAATGATCTTTGATGAAGATAATATAGTCTTTGGAGTATAGTCTATATATATATATATATATATATATATATGGAGTATATATAGTCTATATATAGTCTTTGGAGACTGGAGAGGCAGGACGAAACGGGTGGGGTGAAAAGATTTAAAAATATTAAAACATTTTTTATAATTAATGCGTAAATAAATATGCCTAATTTAAAGTCTGTAAGAACCAGGAGTCCCCATATACAATAGGAACTATTGTAAAAGACTTTTTAATGGAAATGGCTTCTCAAACAATAAATAATGTAGGTCAGGGCTTGAATTTTGTTCATGGAGAATTAATTGGATTAAAATTGTTCAATTCTCCCCCTCTATCTGCTCCCCACACTTTCCTGTGTATACTTTCTACTTTCCTATTAATTAAAGGTGAAATACTCTTTTAAAATATAAAAAAATAAAAAAACAGTTTAGTGAATAACTATTTTTTATTATTATTTTGTTTACAAAATGTTTCAATTTTTATTTTTTCTTGATTACTTTTTTTGCAGTTAAAACTTTGCAGGACTTCAATTTAATAGTTAAATGAATCAAAAAGTCTGTCGTCAACCTAAATTAAAGAGATAGTTGAAGAAAAATATATTCTATTCATTTCTGTTGAACACAAAAGATATTTTCAAGAATGGGAAACAAATACTACGGAATTTGCATTCTTAATTCATTTGCTTTCATTAATACATTCTTCAAAATGTCTTTCCTTCTCAGAAAAAGTTTGGAACAAGTAGGTGGATGAGTAAACTTTGACTTATTTTTTATTTTTTTGCTGCTTCTCAGAAAAGACTGAAGATTTCCTGGTGTTGCCGGAGCAGAATTCAGATGCTCTGGAGCAGATGAAGACTCATCTGGAGCGGCTGCAGAAGGGCGAAGCGGTTCGAGCCAAGCTGGACCGTCAGCTGCAGGTCTTCAGGCCGTCCCAGAACGCCACACACTTTGAGCTGCCACCAGACTTCTACAACCTCAGCGCAGAGGAGCTGAAGAAGGAACAACAGCTGAAGTAAATGCATAAAACGTGTGTTGAACAAGCTGATGAAGTCCAGGCATGTTTAAATGAGCTTCTTTCTTCACAGGAGTGAAATGGTGGAGAGAAACGCAATGCTGCGAACGAAAGCCATGCGTGAGAAAGACGAGCAGAGAGAGAGGAGGAAGTACAACTACGCACTTTTGAGAGTGAGGCTACCAGATGGAAATATAATCCAGGGTGGGTAGTTTTGAATTATTTATTACATTTACATAATGTTACTAGCATGTCTGCCAAGTAATGACCCACCTATACACATAGTAGTAAACATACAAGTTGCGGAATTTTCATCACTAGAGGACGAGTATTGACAACACTGACTACGTTTACATGGACATCAGTAATCAAATTATTTGCCTTAATCTGAATAAAACAATAATATGATTAAGGTGTTAACATGAGTTGCTTTTTAAATGTTCCTTTCATGATCCTTTTTTACATGTTAGAGCACATAGATCGATTATCGTTGCTGCGTCACCACGCGATCCACTTTCCTCCGGAGTTTCATGTAATTTCAGGTGTTTCATTTTTCGTCTTGACTGCAGTTTGGCACTTTCATTCAGGAACATTTCATGCATGCTTCCCGAGACAAACTTGGGTATTGGATGCGCTTATGAATGGAAAAAAAAACCCCTCTGTGGTCCTTTACTGACTCGATAGGTGCAGAGAATAGTGTCAAACAGCCCTGTGTGTATGAAATACTCTTGTCACAAAATGCTGCGAAAATCCTACATGACATAAATAGTTTGATTGCAGTGTTTACATGTCTGTACTGCACTTCAATTACTAAAATCAGCATACTCCACATGTCTTAATTCGATTTTCTTTGTTTGATTATGACTTTAGTCGGATTAAGGTTTTCAAAAATCGCTGTTTACATGGTAGACTCTTAATCAGAGTATTGTCTTAATCTTATTAAAATCAGAGTATTGGTGTCTATGTAAACGTACTCACTGCAACTCATGGGAGTTGTCGTATTCATTACATCCTGATATTACTATATTTCTGTCAAAATTACTCACTATACACTTAACTAGGTAGTGCACGAGTTTAGTTATCCAAGAAAGTTTTTTTTTTACTAACCAGGAATTCACTGTTTCCCAGTCTTCGTTTAGCGGTTGTCAAATAGTGAAATAAACGACCAAACAACCAAATAGTACCTGTCATGAGTACAATCACTTACATCAGAGAATTTCGTTTATACAATCAAAAATAAGTAAAATAATCCAACCTTAAAGGTCCCGTGAAGTGCTTTGAAATGTGCATTTTTGACATAATCTCAACTGAAACATGAAGAGAGGGTGGGGCAGTGTAGCCCCTCCCCTTTTTATGAAACAGCCAATAGGGTTTTGCTTTATCGCCACTCTGCCAGTGAGAGTGGTTGAGTTCAAGCGCATTAAATGTTAAGCGTCTTGAAGGGGGCATGTCAGATACTAGAGAGCATTTGATTGGCCACGATTTGATGAGAAACTAAAGTATGAGGTGACATGAAAAAAAAAAGTTAATCCATTTAGGCAGAAGTGACAAACTACAATCCTTACATGTTTATATCAGTTTTATATCTTCTAAACGTGAATTTTGTCACTGTATTGGAGCACACTAGCTTATAGATATCCTAAAAACTAACAATACTGATACTAACATCGACATCTAGCAAATCAACAACCGTTAAGTACATCAAGTGTTCAACTTTCCACACTTATTTTTATCGTAAGTGTACATCATGTACATCATGTGGGTATTTAAAGTGCACTCATTCTTTTTAGATTTTTCAGTGTGAATGCGCTACTACTTACAGTAAATAAAAGGCATAGAATAGTGTACAAGTATGCGATTTGGGACGCACCTTGTTTAATGCACCGTTACAATATATTCATAAATGGAAGCAAATAATGTGTCATTCACAGCTTAGCCAAAAGTTCTTCCGAACATCATTAATGTTTATATAAAAGAGGAAAAAATATATATATATTGTAATATACTACATCTGTTAAAGTTTCCAAAAAAAAAAAAAAAGTAAATAAGTTGTCATCAACACTACAAACACTATTTGAATTCTTCAATATTGCAGGTACTTTCCTGGCATGGGAGCGTTTGACAGCGCTGTACCAGTTTGTGCGCGATTCGCTGGAGAATGACTGGCAACCCTTTGAGCTGATGGCACCCGGAGGACAAAAACTGAAGGATGATGAAGAGACGCCCATCAATGAATGCAATCTGGTAGGCCCAAATCTAGGAGCTGACAGTTTTTCACACTCCTTAGTTTTTTTTTTATTTGTTTTCTTAGCCTAATATAAAGGGGAAAGAATCCAAAATACACATGTAAGTGTTTTCTTTCCCATTTTTGAATGTGTTCTCCTGCACATTAACACTTTAGAGCACTTGGAATATGAAAAACATCTGCAATTCTTAATCAACTTTGCAAGTATGATGGATTTTATTTTGTATCTTTCAGGCCCCAGCTGCTCTTCTGACCTTCTCCTGGGACGCTGCAGTGCAGGCCGACATCGCCGCTGCTGGAGGAAAGACTGCAGTTCTGCTAAAACAAGCTCTACTAGAGAACATCAAGAGCCTCAGCTGAACATTAAGCCTCCACGTGTCACTGCTGACCCCCCCCTACATCTCCTGCTGCTCCCAGTGAGTCTCCCATCATCCACAATCCCATACGGTTTCACAGGACGGGCCCGATTCATTGCGCATATGGATTTATACGGTGCTAAACACACTTTGACTTTGTCCTGTCATACGATATGAGGAGCGTTAGCACCTTAAGGGCCAATTTCCAAGCATTCTGTCCTGTTGTAATGCATTCTTGCTTGAGGTAACATGACCAGTCGTCATATGAAGGAAGATGCTCGATTTGTGTGATTGGAAAGGCGGATCTGTTGCACTTTTTAGCTAATACCGAAAGTGAAATGTTGATTGATGTAACGTAAAATCAGAAGCACTGTTTAAAGTTGAGCACTACCAAGTTTAGGTTGTCTTTTGTGTTGTATTAATGTTTGGTTTCCTGCCTAACGCATGAATGTTTCAACGCAAGCTTAATTACACACAGCTCTGGTCTTTAACAACGATCTACCTCCTGATGCTAATAAACACCCGCTTGTTTTAGCTGTCAACTTGTTAGTTTATTGTATAATTAAGCCTAAATATACTTTGTATGGAAGGCCAATGGGGCCAGAAGTCTTTAAACGAAAGTTAGATTAGTTTTAGGGCACCAAATTTGAACGCATTGCTTTAGTTCACATAGTTTATTTTGGAGTAGCATACATTTTGGCAGTCCCAAGATAAACATTTCTTCAGTACGCATAGACTGACCATTTGATGTCAGATGTACATATTAGTACTTCATAATTAAACACGACGTCTGATGTCTGTAAACGTTTTCCAATATAGCATTGAATTACACATGAAAGCGGTTCCGAATGCAGTTGACGCTGCCTGCTGTGCTGGATGCGTGTATGCCATCAACTATTACAGGTTTCATTTAAAGACTTTTGACCCCAACCACCTTCCATATTTATTTTTTTATGCGAGCTGCATGCAACCTAAATTGTATAATCAGATTATTTGTGCAGAGTGTTTTCCAACTGCACACACTTCGCACTTTTTTCATAAAGTTTGCCTATGATGCTCCTGTCCCACTGTGCTCAAGTCATCCGGGGTAGTTTGTATTCATAATTACTACAAGGGTGTATTCCAGAAAAAAAGGCTAACTTGCTGTCACGTATACTTTAAACAAAACAAATTAGCTTAATGTAGACCAGTTCCAAAATGACAGAAATTCATCCAGCATGCTTGTGGTTAGCTTGTTTGATGTTAATACATTCAAATGAACATCAGATTAAGCTAAAAATAGATTCAATTGATAAGTGTCCCTGCCTGGACATACTACAGTATTTTGTATGTTTCATTGTAAACTAAAATAGTTTAGCCATTAATGGTCGGGAAATCTCAGTAATAATTATGAATTTGATTCTATTAGTTTCTCATAGATCTGCTCTTTCTGCTATGACTTGAATGCGCACGCAACTCATGTAGAATATTAAGTCATTTAATTGAGCTAAGAAAAAGCAGCGGGGCACGATGAAACTTTCTAGCGCTTACATGTTGAGCTAACAAATTAAATATAGCTTGAAGGGAAAATCGTACATTTCAACAAAGAATTAAGCTATCGATTTAAAAAGCTTACACGGGTAAATGACTAGAATATCAGTAAAACTATGTGCTACAAACCAGTGTATTATGAATAATTCAATACCAGCAATCTTGTACAGCGGCAAACACAGGAAGATGGAAATACATTAAAAAAAGAAAATGTGAACAATATTACAACTATATTATTGTAGAATGACTGTAATTGTTGCAGATTATCAGAAGCTTGTTCCTTTATTAAACCATGCTGTATTGTCCAAAATGAACAGTGCTTGTGCTTTACACTCACCGATTTGTAGACATCAAAACGTTGTTCTGTTCCTTTTGATGTGGTGTATGAAATAAAAAGCATCGTCCGATGAGAGTAACCAAACTGGCTTTCACTGTGCAAAAATAAAAATGGACCATTTGGAAGGAAAGACGTTCCTTAATGGCAAATTAAAAGTTGTTCTTTTCTTTTTTTTTTTTTAAATAATGCTTTATTTAAACAAGCTTTGTAAGAAACCCATTACAACTGCAAACTACGGCGCAGTTTATTTGTAACAATTAAGAAAACACTTCGCCATAAGCTGCTGGTTCCCCTTCCCCCCCCATGCTGGACGGCCACCTACTATTTCAGCTTCTACACCATTGCTCAAAATAACAAAAGTAGTATTTACACCGTATATAGCAGCATGGCGGGTGCTAGATTTATACAAAGCCTCTTGGAAAAGAAAACAAGGTGAAGGACCTCCGGTGGGGGTAGAAGAATGAAATAAACAGAAGTGGAATATAAAAGTGCAATATATTTCAATTGTCGTTATTTTTGAAAGACATACACCAGTTCAAGTATTCTGAGAGGAGAAACAAAAAAATTATCTAAATTTAAAACAATGGTGCAGAGCACTCAGCATCAACCTCCTGATTGGTGTCGGAGCTGAGGAACGAATCAGCAGAGCCTTTACACGCTCTCAAAAAGTGGGAGCTCTCCTATGAAGAAGAGCGGTACACCAACTAACGGACCTCCACTTAAAGAAGAGGGAACAATGATTCATTCTGGGGACCTTAAATGCTGTGAGATCCTTTGACTCGGGTGATCAGATTTTGAGCGTCTGGTTCATGTGCATGCAAACCCAATTGTAAAAGGTCAAGCAGTGGCAGGGGTGGGACAGGGCAGGGTGAGAGCAGCAGTTTCGGATACACTCGTGTCCATGGGCTCTGTTTCTCGATCTGTTTGTGGCAAGGATGTGTTGGCGTCCTGTTCAGAGGATCCTGTGATAAAAAAATTTTATAAAAAAATCTTTAAAACTCATTCTGACTAATCTGTCTCTTATGAACAATCATTCTTTAAATTAAAGATCAATTAACTGATTAATCGTAAACCTTAACACAAGATGTGTTTATTTCAGTGGCACCTTTTTACCCGCAAGACAGGATGTGCAAAGGTCACACAAAACTACAGCTGTGGGAAAAAAAAATCTTTGAGAAATCAATTCTGCAATTTAAAAAAAAAATGCATTGCAATTCTCTACAGAATGGATCCAGAGCTTAGTTTTTAACAGCCGATGGTGCTGTATGCTTTACAAACAAGCGTACTCTACTTTCTTACAAATACCACATGAACCTAAAATAACCAATAATATAGTTAAGATTTTAAGCAAAGGTTTAAGCAAATTACAAGTGTTCATAGTGAGCCGTTTACATCAATCTTGTGGCAAGTCGAATACACAAGTGCCCTTCCTCGTTAGCATTTAAGTGTATGGTTAAAAACTAGCCTAGAGAACCATCCACAGTTACAAACCAAGCTAGGAATAGATTCAAAAGAGATACTGATGCATTTCGAAAATCTCAGAATTGATTTCGCAAATGATATTTTGCCACAAATCTAGCCACATTCAAATGTTTTTATGGGTAATAAAAGGCTAGTAGGACTGGAAAAAGAACCAGTGATTGGTCATTAGCCATATTTCCCCTGTCGGGCCAGTGTGAGCCAGGGCTTTTATCGGGCCGTGCCAACAGCCCTGGAGCTTGAGCAGTGAGGCCGAAATCATGTCGAGTTTCCACTGTCGGGCCAATAGCTCGCAGCGCGTCACACAAACCCGCCCCCAGAACGTCCCCTGAATCAAACGTCACACAACTCGCCCAGTTCAGCAGGATTCAGGCAGATAAAGCACACCATCGCATCATCACGAAACGATTAAAATGAAAACAACCGAAACAAACAAATTACATGTTATTGTACAGCATTACATTATATGTCTATATGCACAGGCCTATGTATTTTCATTCATTTTATTTGTTTACTTGCCAACCACCTGTTGGCATCGTACTTCGAGTGGTCTCGCCATTAACGGAGGGATGACCCAGCGCACCATCCATAATATAAAACCACAGAAATTTTCCGGTAATAACTCGGTATGAAATGTATTTTAAAACGTCCTCATTTCAGTAGACGCCATCCAACATTCAGCCCAAATGCTCAGTGCAGTTTTTTTTACGTGCAGTTTTTCCCAATCCATTTGTACACAGTGCAGACAGAAAAGAATTGGAGTCGCTCACCCAAAAAATGCTGTTTGCACTATTTGATTAATATCATCGTATCCAAATACTTTAAATAATTTTCAAAAACTCCACCGTTGTTTATTGTTTTTAGAAATTATTTAAAATCTTTTTTTCAGATAGGCCTTTGTAAAATTAAAGTTTAAATGGCTTAAAACATTATTTATTTAATGGGATTTTATTATATGTTATTTGTAATTCTTTAAATGATTTTAATATAGCTTAGGTTATTTTATCTAGATCTATGACACTATTGTGTTGAGCCTACAAAAGTGGACACATAATGTGTAAAGTTTTATGTCTTTCTGTTGTATTCATATTTTGTCTCTCACACACATGCATCTAAACGCGCATGTTTCATGCACAAACACACCATTTAAACTTGACAAAAACTCTCGATAACTGAAAGTTACTGGCTGCTGTGTCTTTAATATGGTGTAAACATTATTATGCGTTATTGAAACATCAAGGAGGACGCAGCAAAGAAATATCACTTATTAAATAAAAACTACTTTATTATTTTATGCAACGCCCTTACATTTAAAAGGTAAACATAAGGAAACATAAGATCTTAAGCAGACCCCTAGCCTATAAGGTGTTTTATGGAATAGCCTATCTTAAACTGATCAGCTAGGCCCTGAATGTTTTTCGTTCCCTTATTTATTTATTTTTTTGGTGCATGTGCTGCGATCGGAAAACTAGTGTAATGGCGTCTTTGGCCCAAGGTATTCGGCGGGCCAAAAAAGGCCGGCTGTTTGGGCGCGATAGTGGAAACACGGCTATTTACTAGAAGCACTTAATGAATAAATGCAATGTCTAATATAGATGTCAACAGTGCCGTCTTAGATCTACACACGTCCATATGAGCAAATAGTTTGGCTGTAAATTAGTTTTTCTCCCAAACCTGCATTGGACATATTAAGGGAAAACCTGGAGAATGAAATCAGGGCTTATTCATGAATGTCCATGAAGTGTTAAAGGCTTAAACCACTTAGTAGTCAGCCCAGTATATACGTTTAAGTTAGACAATATGCAAATCCACTTCAGATAATCTAATAATGCTGTCCACAATGGAAACAACCCCGAATGGTAAACCGAATTTCCATTGTGTTTCTTCAAGCATAATAGTGAATGACTAAATAGAGAAATGCTTCATTTTTCCTTTGAATATATTGTGCTCAAGCCACATGCTCTTCATATTAATGCTAATGACATCCATGCTTAAATCAACCATCAATAAAGTGTACTGATAAGTAATAATTAATTATTAAATAATTGTTGAATTCCCTAGCAACAAACTATACTAACCAGATTGCTCTCCAATGATAATGCAATCATCGTCTTCATCATCCTCTGTATCTGCCTGGAAGCCATCTGTCTCCATGGCCTCAGTCTAAATACAGGTAATAAACAGCAGAGTTAGACGAAGAGATGAAAACTGGTGGATCAGATAAAAATTTTTTTAAAAAGTCTTCACCTGTTCAGAGTCGCCACATTTCTTCATATACTTGGTGATGGAGTGGCTGCTGGCGCTTTTCCTCTTGTTGGAGGGTGTGGTGGAGGAGTTTGTGGTGGGCGAGTTGCCCTGTGAGCCGCTATGCTCATCGCGGATGACATTTGCCCCAGAGGTGAGGTAGCTCCACTGGCAAGGAACGGGTAAAGCCTCCTGAGAATGACGGGCGAGAACTTCTGCATGCACGTACCAGCAGCAGCGTTTAAATGTGGAGCGCTTTTCATACACGGCGTTCTCCCTTATGATACGCCTGACATGGATCCTATAGGTAAACAAAAAGCCAATATCCTAATAAGCCAAGGTGTTTTGTGTAATGTTCATTAATGTACAACAATAATTATAAATTTTGTGTAAATTCTTGAAGCCTGTATTTTTTCCTAACCAACACCATTTCAACCATAAATGTATCTCTGCAATGCTATTAAACTAAAATTCATTTTACTTCAATAAACTTGCACTTTAAGATGAAAGCAATTTTTCCTTCTACAGTAAGTGCACATGTTTATTAGCAATTTATAAGCAAAAGTGTCAATATGTTTCAAAAGATATTTTGACACTAAAAGTAACTTTATAGACACATTGTTTAAACAAGTGTTCTGTATTTGCAAAAAAATCATATGCAAATTATTCCTTACTCAAACTATGCTAATCTGTTTTCCATGATGACTTCACTATTGAAGATCAGTATGATTCTGCTAACGAATTTACCTGGGTGGAATGCTGTCAGTCATATTCAGAGGCCTTTCTGTGGGCGAGGATGTTTGCTGGCGACAAAACTCCAGGAACTCGTTGATTATCACCTTATTGCTATTCACATTACCATGCAGCAACGGCAGCAGCATTATAAGCACTGGAGAGAAATAAAAAACACAATAAAAGAATAATTTAACATGAGTGTTTTCAATTGTCATTATTCATTTTTTAGGTGTCAATTTTCACTGGTAATTTGCAATGCTTTGCTGGACAGCTAATGGTGTGAATGTCTTGCTTTGTGAACTAATAAAGGTGAAAATGGTCATCGTTGCTTTGTTCTTGCGTCACACTCAAATAATGTTTGTTAATTAACTAAACTGTCGAGCACTGAATAAGAAACTGTCCAGCAAATTAAGACACCAAAACAGACTTTAGATAAGAAATCTTCAGGTTTTCTGCATAATGCCTCTGTTAACCAACAGTCAAGCTCAAATGTACTCACGTTTCTCATTCCTCTGCTGGCGTGAGGCGTCTTGTTCAGGGGTGGAGGCCTCGTCTTTAGATAAAGGCTCCAGCATGCAGACAGCGTATGGTTGTAGGAGGTCAGGCAAAGGCTTTTCTCCTTCCCAAAAGCAGCCGCGTACCACAGCCTCCAACACCTTCACCTTCCCTTTAGACATCAGCTCATTCTCCCATTCACGAGCCTTCATCCTCTGACGCACCTTCTGCTTCTCTGGGTCTCCACCCTCCTGCAAGAGCAGACCGTTAGCATGGAGACATGACCAAATGGGACAATTAAAAAAGGCTGATTATTATTATTTTTAACTACCTCATCTTCAAGTGCTCCTTCCCCTTCTGAGAGATAACCATGGGGCACAAAGAACCCATCATCATCGTCGTCATCGTCTCCTCCTTCATCGTCGTCATCCTGAAGCGAAAAGCCAGATTAACATCTCCATGTTCAAATATGCAAACCACAGCTAGTTTGTAGCAGTAGAGTGATGTCAGATCGCTCACCCCCTCACTGTGTGACAGAGACTCTCCCGGCTCCTCCTCCTCCCACTCTTCATCACTGTCCACCTCATAATCCAGCAGATCCTGATAAAGACATAAAAATCACTTCTTTATTTCATGTTAGGTTACTAGGCAAACCCATTAAAAAACTAAATATTTATATCTTGTTTACCAAAGCATGTCAACAAAAACTTAAAATTGACAAAGTAATGATGAAACCAAAACTAAAATTGTAATAATGCTTCTGTTAACTTGTGTAATACTTATGATTTACTGGAGCATTTTTTTTGTCTTTGTGGAAATAAGCCTTCATAGGTTCCTTACTACAAACACAGTGTTTTATTTTTTAGTTATTCGTTTTGTCATAAATGGGAGTTTGCTGGTATTGTACAGCCCATCCAAGATGTTGATCCAAGATTTTTGCCCAAAAAAGTTGTCTTTGGTAATTTATAAAATGCAAAAAAATAAAATAAAATAAAGAATACAGGCAAAATAAAGATAAGTCATGAATTCTGACAATAAACTGATATCTTATAAAGCAAAACGATTGGCCTGTGCAAAAAACTAAACTTTTACGGTAGAGCCGATGGCCTGAAGGTTAAATTAACTGGTTTGAGTAAACTTTCCGTTTTATAGCTGCTGTTTCACTAGCCAATTCATACTTTAAATACATAGCTGCTGCAAAATCGAAGGCTTCAGAGTTAATCGTTTAAGTAACCTAAAGTTTATTTCCCTATTGCTTAAAATAAATGGAACCATTAAGGAAGGAGGACTTTTGGATCCTTGACCGTCAGACCAATGAGCTTCTTTACAAGCCAATGTTCAGCTTGGATTTCATACAAACTGTTCCTAAGCCGGTTATAGTCATAGACTGTATCCATTGAGAACAAAAAAGATTGTTGTTTTTCATATGACCTCTTAAGTACCATAGAAGTAACACAAGGCATATATAAAGAAATCCCAATACTGTTGCCATGACAACAGTATGGTTTAAGGAAGGCATCTCTAACTTTGCCATGTTTTTTTACCTTGTCCAGCCTCAATGGGCAGCGTGGTGAGATGTGGGTGCTCTTTTTGCTCCAGGTGCCCCAATAAGCTGGACGATAGTTGTCATGGAAATGCAGGAGCTTCATGCGACCGTAACAACTGCGGTCTGGTACACCGTCTGCCTTCTGACTCTCAGTTATTACCATGCAGTCTCTAATAACAGAGAACATAAAACAAACAAAGCATGAGCCTTTCAACATCCCTATAACAAAAGCAGCTGACAGTGTTTTGCACAAGTACATATCGAATACAAACAAATCCAAGCAACAGTCTCAGTGTGGCATTACCCTTGTGCACTATGCCTGGGTCTGGTGGGACCTGAACTGCGAGGTTTGTGCCCTGTCCAGTCCTTCAGTCCATTCAGAGTACAGTCAGGTTGGGCAAGATATCGGTCCAGGTCCTCTAGCACGGAGTCTTCACACTGTACTCGAGTCAGCGGTGCCAGAGACATGTGTGCTTTAATCTCAAAAGGAGCAAACTTCCCGCAGGCAGAAGCCAAAGTCTGAAACACACAACAATACTGTATATATAAAAAATAAAAAGTCTAGGAAAGATTTCTATGTGTGGTTGCAAAATGCCTACTTTTACACATTACTTGGCAAAATGGCAAAAATAACACATACTATGGATGTCAATGGTTACAGGTTAGTAACATAAAAAAAAAAAAATCATTCATCAATTTGATTTAAATGAATGACATCAAATAAAGATGCAAAAGGGTGCCTAAATGTTTTTAGCTTGTGCCCCTTTCAACACTTCCAGAGGTTGTTAAAATTGTGTTTGATTGAATTTTATATATGGTTTATATGCTTATTGGGTTATGTGGGGCTAAATGCTTATGTGACTCTTACCTTTGGTGCCAACTGGGTCTTGGGCTTCTGTAGAAACCGTGTAATCTCAGCCTTCTCAGCTTTAATTCGCTAAAACAGATGCAAAAACGCAATGAGGACCTGTACAGCTTGCCAAACAGTCACATCCAAGACTCTCAGCAATGAAACACTCACATCTTTTTCTTCCTTCAACCGTTTTTCCTCTTCTTTTTTCCTTTTCTCTTCTAGTTTGGCCCTAAATAGAGTTTACAACAGTTTAATACTCAAATAAGAGTAAACCCTATCACAACTTCTATTGTGGTGAAACACTGGGTCACTTACTCAATTTTCATCTGCCGTTGCTCTTCTTTAGCTTTTAATTTCTCCGCTTTTTCTTTCTCGTCCCTCTCCTTTTTCTCCCGCCGCTCCTTTTCATCTTTCTCCTTTTTCTCTTTCTTCTCCCTCTCCTTCTCCTCCTTCAGCTTGCGTGCCTCCTCTTTCTTCTTCTCCTTGGCAGCTTTGGCCTCCTGTTTCAGCCGTTCTTTCTCATCCCTCTGTCGCTGCTTCTCCTGCTCTTGAACACTCTGAGGGGCAAAAAGACAAAGGGCTATTCAGCTGAAGCACAAAATTCCACAGTGACAACATAATCAATCCGTCCTTAACTCTTAACAATTGGATAAAATATGAGAGAAGCTTTAACCTCTAAAGTTCAAACTTCAGCCATGCACAGTAACATTGCTGTTTTAGCTTCATTAAAAAAAGGCATTATAGACAGAAAATTTGAATAATCCTTCTCCACAAAAATTACAATTCCAGACCTAAAATGATAGTTCACATTTACTTACCCTTCACTGTCAAAACTGAGTTTCTTTAATCTGTTGATCACAAATCAAGCTATTCTGGAAAAATGCTGAAATCCTGTAACCATTGAATTCCATAGCAGAAAAAGCAATCACAATGAAAGTCAATGGTTACAGGTTTCAAACATCATTCAAGAAAAATATTTTTGTGTTCAACAGAAAAAGAAAACTCAAAGCTGTGGAACCACTTGAAGGAGAGTAAATGATGAGTAAATTTACATTTTTGGGCAAACTATACTTTTTAAAAATCTTAAAATAAAATACAAATTTTAAGTATTCCTATGGAAATGACAAATTTCAGAGATATTACAGCTTTATATTTTTTCTTTCTACTTATATTGCTTGAGAAACAATGTTTTGTTTTTACCTTAAGAGATCGTCTCTTCACTTTACTGGCTGCATTTATTTGTGATGTCTGCAACAACAAAAAAAAGAGAGACCGCTCAACAGATTGAACTTTTAAACAACAGAAGCACTTCAAAATTTAACCACTATATGATATGAGCATTAACTCAAATCTACTCACTGAGGCAGGGGTGGTTGGAGCACTCTTGCTGGGCTCTGGTGAGCTCGCGATCACAGAGGTGGAGCTGGTGGACCCTGAGGACAGCCCAGACTCATTCCCATGACTGACTTCAGCCTCCTGCTGCTCCTCTTCCTCTTCCTCCTCCTCCTCCTCCTCTGTGTCAGAGTCCTGAGTGATGTCCAGAAGCGGGAGGGCATCTACATCATCAGCTTCATCTTTTTCAGTCACCTCCTCTGTCAGTGGTGTAGTCGGTTCTGTAGATTTTGTAGTACCTTCAGGGGTCTTTGATTTTTCTTCACTAAGAGGGCAAGTGGCAGCGACCGGAGGTGCTGGCTGCTGTTTGGCAGAATCGTTTGAGTCTTCAGTTAGGTCGATAGTGGCTTCAGCGGCTGAGCGGACCGGGGAACGCTTCCGCCGACTCATGAAGCAATCAAGAGGACCACGGCCGTTCACCAGAGCCGGGCCATGGTGCGAGATGGAGGAGCTGTCCTGATCATTTTCTCCATCAGAATTACTGGGTTCAGAACACTTGGGAGCAGCGGAACCTTTATTTCTTTTGGGCTCATTGCATTCCTTGGGTTCTGGGTTGAGCCTTTTAAAAGGCAGACGTGCTGAAGGGAGGTAAAATTGTTAGAGTAACACACCAAGTGACTTTTAAAATCACATTTGTTAATTTTGCTAGAAATAAAAAGGAACAGACAAAAATAAGACTCCAGTGATTCAACTGTAAACATTCAATGCTCTAAGAACCCTTTTGTGCATCCAGAATTGATAAACAAAGTAGTTTTTAGTTTTTCTGGCATACAAAAGTTTTCTTGGAGCTTTGTATGATTTCAGTTGAACCACATTAGTCACATGAGCTGCTTTTCCACCTTTTTTGTAGAACCTTTCTAAGAACAGTCAGGTATGGTTCCAGTTGTGTTTCCATGTGAGCCTGGAATGACACAGCATGAATACAAACCATTCTCAGGCCAGAATTCTAGGAACGGATAGACAACTGCGCTGAACCGTGCTAAAATGGTAGAGCACATTCACACACGATTGACGTCATCACTGTCGCCTGGGTGCCAGTTTCTCCATAGCCAGCCAGGCGGAAGAGTGCAATTTTTTAATTTATTTTTTAGTTATTCAACAAAGTAAATATCAGAAAAAGAGAATCCCAAAAAACAGAAATATCTGATCATGGTGCATATTGCTGTTTACATTACACTAATGTTTTGTGAAGTTAACATTCCAAAGAGTTTCATTATAAGCACAACAGTAGAAACTGAAACTGTGCTGACTGGTGCGGATCCGCATGGAATGGTTAAGCAAACAGAACCATTCAGCCAGATAGTGGAAAAGCAGCTATGGATTGTTTTGATAATTTTGGTTGCTTTATAAGATAATTTTTATTTCTGGATGAACTATCCCTTTAGAATTCAAGCAAACCAGGTCATTTACACGAGCAACAGTTACAAAATATAAACAGCTGTTAATAAAGGTTAATATGGGAATAACTTATAATTACATCCTCTATTTTAACTTTACGCTGATGTCAAAAGTACTTTTCTGTTGTAGCTTTAAAAAAAAAAGGGAAATATTGCAACCTTAAAGGAATTTACCTAAAAATGGTAGCATGCTTTTAGTTTCATCAATTTTCACTGATGGTCTTCTGAATGGTTAATGCGTGTGTGTGTATATATAGGAAAAGTAAACCAATATACTCGAGTATCATGCACTTTTACACAATCACAATGCATTTAGGCAATAAAGAAATTGTAGAATAGTATAACAGACAACTGAAATGATGTAATAGCCCTGGTCCTCAATGTAAGACCAAATCATACAATATATTTTGCAGCATGTCATAACATTAATAGCCTAAAATCACAACACCAATGTTGTTTACCTTGAACAAGCTTCTTGTTGGTATTAGCTTTGCCCACACAATCCATGTCTGCAATGAACAAAAGGTATGTTTAAGTCAAATCACGTCAAACACAAATACAAATAAATAAGATGACATCAATGAGACATGAACGTTGACAAATCGTTAAAATCAAAACTCGTCAGAAAACATAACAGTATTTGTTGTCAAAGCATGCCTCGTCATAACAAAGGTGATTGCTACGTCTACATGCTAAATACTGACAGTCACAGTCGAACCTGGTCTGAATATTTTCTTTTCGAGCATAACCAGTAAACCTTCACGTTTTAGGTGTCATAAAGCTTTCAGAGAAAGTACACATAGTTTCAAGCATGCAACATACGCAAACAGCATGTCTAATGTTTATTTTTAATCTCCCGCCATTCAGTGAATGATGGTTTGCAGGCCTGTGACGACTGAGAGTTTGGCTACTCAACCTGAGCCATTAACTCCATACATTAATAGCACCAGACTGAAGAACAAAGAACCTGACGGAGCTCAAAACACATGCGAGACATTTTTCGACAAAGACTCACGAATAAAGGGCAAAGAAACAGAATGCGAGATTAAACGCATATTTTAAACGTAAAAACTAAATTGTCAATAACAAATCTGAGCGAATAGCTCACTTGCTAACGTGCTAATTCAGACTATAAAACTTTCGACAACCACAAAAACCACTGGTAAACAAAACCTAAATAGCAATTTTACCATTTTCGGAGACAAACAGCCAGAAATAACAGTCTTTCAGAATAGCTGAGGTACAATATGCATTTTTCAGTACATTTGCCAACTTAGATCATCCCTCTGCGTTGATTCACGACAATATACTCGATATAATTAATCAGTAAATCATTTATTTCACAATAAAACCAGACCTTTGCGTGGAGTGGAGGCCAAAGGCTCTTCGGCCGCCAGCATCACGACCACCATCCGCGCGCCCTTCGGCTCCGTGCGCTTGCGCTCGCTCACACTGGAAATCTTACACGGAAACGGGGAGCGCGTTTTTTGACTCCGTACACAGCTTCTTACGGCCGCTCATCGACTCCACGACTTTCCCTGGGTAACGTTAACTTGTCAACCGTTAAATCGACGGGTCTTTGTAACTTTTAGAGTTTTAACGTGTTTTTTTTTTCGTGTGTGATCCTGCTCCCCGCGTTCCCGTCTCATCCCCGGCCAGACTCCCTCGCGCTCCCCGCTCAGAATTGGCGGGAGCTTGTCGCTAGCACGGATCGAAAACTGTGATTGGTCAGTGGCGCACCACGTCGTATCAACGAAGAGACACGGTATTGGCTGATGCTCTTAGTCCCGCCTTACAACACGCAGTTTTGAGCCGTGATTGGACAATGCGTGTGATTCTCTAATATGATTGGCTTGAAGGAAATAAAAGGTCAAAAAGTTATTCCGTGCAACTGTTTTGACTTGGTAATTTTTGCGGTAGAACATGGTAGTTCTGAGAAGCGAAAACCAGTTTGACAATTATAAAGTCAATATTTTCTCCAAAATAAAAAAGTTGACAGCAAATAATTCACTGTTATTTCATTAACATTCCTTTAAAGACAGCTCAAAATAAACTATCACACTGTATCTCAGTATCTGATACTAACTTTTGTTAAAAAAGTAACACGTTTATGCCAAAAATAGCAGAAATGTGTCACATTTATCCATTGCCACAGGGCAGGGAAGCCGGTAAATGATCTAGTCACAAGCACAGTTACCACACCTTTGATAGTTTTGTGATGGGGCTTGTAGTCTTTACCGCTTTCAATTTCCGTCCGCTACGTGCAAAACGTACCACCGTAGATCTACATTTCCCACAATGCACCAGAACGCTCCACCCCGTGATTGCGGATCGCAGACGCATCCCCATGAAACTATTTAGCGGTACACAGGTATTGCATCTTTATTATTATGAGTTCGTGCTTTTTTGTATTGTTAAAGCATCGTTTATTCTCTTAAACCCATGGACTATAGTTTCCGCTTTGCGCAGTTATTGTATAGTTTGTCGATTGTTTTTTTTACTGCAGTTGTGTTTGACAGTGCAGCTGCTGGCCTGTACTGTTTTCAAATATCATTATTACCGTGAAATAGCGTTCATACAGAATTAATATAGTCATATGCAGCTAGTTATTAAGCATTTATGTTATTAAAAGAAAGCTGTTATGAACTTATGTGGCTCGCAAGTGGCGGGTCACGTGACCTGGCAGTGACTGGTGGCAGCCGCCAGTGGCCAACTGCCGGGTAGCATGACCTGCCAGTGGCAGCCGCATTTAACCCGGCAGTGGACAACTGGCTGGTGGGTCTGGTGTCCTACCAGTGGCTGGTTGGTGCCTGTTAACAACTGGCTGGTGGGTCTGGTGTCCTACCAGTGGCTGATTGGTGGCTGTTAACAACTGGCTGGTGGGTCTGGTGTCCTACCAGTGGCTGGTTGGTGGCTGTTAACTGGCTGGTGGGTCTGGTGTCCTACCAGTGGCTGGTTGGTGGCTG
>CAIGQW010031024.1:7181552-7202963 GCA_903798125.1 Danio choprae
CAGTGACTGGTTGGTGGCTGCTGGCAACTGGCTGGTGGGTCAGGTGTCCTACCAGTGGCTAGTTGGTGGCAACTGGCAGGTCATATGACCTTCCATTGCATCAAATGTTTTTAACAATAAACAATATGAACACTTTTATGGATTTATTCTTCTTCATGAGACATTTTCAGAATGTTTATCACAAATAAAGTGTCCTCAACGTTTTTAAACTAAACTTTAAACAAAATATGAAATGGTCTGAGTTTTCCTCGTTTGCTTTCAATTTCTCTGAAAATAATATAATGGATCTTTTCTTTTAGACATTGGGTACATTAGTCAGGGTAATTCCAGATACGGTGCTCAAATGGCCATGAATACAACTGGCTGGTTACTGACGCCTCCACCAGCAGTTCACTCCATCAGCGCACTCGCACTCCGAGTCTGACGCGTCCCTTTGCACTCTCATTCAGATGAATTACATTATTCATTTATGAAATTTATATTTGTTAGTGTTTTTTATTTACATCACTGACATTTTTAGCAAGTTGTACAAGAGAAATGGCCAGCTGCAGCATTACTTTCACTTTCTCTACAGCCTTATGCCTATATGTTGATTTATCATAGTGGATATAATTGTATGAACCTTTTCATTTAGACATTGGGCACATTAAACAGGTTAATCACAGATACAGCGCTCAAATAGCTGTAAATACAACTGGCTGGTACTGACGCCTCACCAATCTGCTCAGTCAAGCAGCGCTCAAGCGCTCCGCTCCGAGTGTGGCGTCTAATTAGCACTCTCTTTCCGGGGAATCAAATTATTCATTTATGAAACGTATATTCTTTAGGGTATTCTGGTTTACATAACTTATATTTGCAACAAATATATTCCAAACAAGGTCTTCAAATGATCCTTAAACGGACTGGTGGGTTACCGACGCTAATCACCTTGCAGTCAGCAGCCAGCGAGCTCCGAGTTTACCGCGTTCACTTTCACTTTCTCTGCAGCTTTATATGTTGATTTACCATCATGAATATACTCTTTTGGACCTTTTCTATTACACGCTGGGCACATTAGACAGGTTAATTCCAGATACGGTGCTCAAATAGCCGTGAATACAACTAGCTGGTTGCGCCTCCCCCAGCAGCTACATCATCATCGCACTCGCGCTCCGAGATTGACGCTTCGCTTTGCATTCTCTTTGATTGCATCATTCCGAGCAATCAAAATTTCATGTATAATATTTTTTATTCCTTAGAGTCTATTGCGTTACATCAGTGATATTTCCAGCAAAATTATCCCAAACAAGGTCTTCAGACTACCCTTAAACAGTGGGTTACCGACGCTAATCAGCTTGCAGTCAGCAGCCAGGGAGCTCCGAGGGCCTTGATTACAGACAATTTACATAACTACCTTCAGCAAAATATTAACCACGAGGAATTTATGCTGGCAGCGGAGGTCGAACTTCCATCTCTTCCAGAAACTCCTGTGAATCGCCACCCCCTAAACAACGCAGATGTGTGGAAAAAGATACAACTATCATCATTTCCCAGATTTCAGACCTTTCTCGTCTCGTGCAAAATAGGTCAGACACACTGGAGAAGCTGGTGGAAAAAAATTCTCAGATTGTAAAGAAAATAAAAACCGAAGTCAGCGTCAATACAAAGCAGATGGCTGAATTAAAGGAAACGATCGAGTTCATTTGTACTGACGTCAGTGCCATGAAAGTTGGCTTAAAACAAGCTGAAAAGTGTATCGAAGAACAAGAAAGACGGCTAACGTTGCTAGAAGGCTATTCCCGAAGGTGGAATTTGAGGATTCAAGAGAGAAATGGAGAAGATGTTCGTCTCGAGGTCATTAAAGTATGTCAGTGTCTCCTGGCACAATTCAAAGAGAAGCTGTCTGATGTCGTGGACGTCGCACACCGTCTTGGCCATAACAAACCTGGAAGCAGCACTTCTCGAGGTATCCGAGGACCTGTCTCCTGCTGACAGAGAACGAAGGTTGAAATCATGGCCCGCAGTCGAAAAAGCTCGTAAGGAAAACAAGAAGGCTTTCTTTGTCGGTGGCCATGTCTTTGAAGATGGTGTTAAGATCTCGCCACCATCCTAAATTACGAAGGAAAAGTATACTTACGGCGATTGTAACTGGAAAATGCATGCTGTTGCCCCCTTTTAGTGCAAAATTACTCTCCTTTTGATTTCTGTGGATACTGTAATGGAGGACCTGTTTAGATGTTTTTAAGACTATTTTTTAGACATTTTCCCCTTTCCCTCTGGATTAAAGTGAAGATATTTTTCTTCCATATTGTTGGTTTATACATTCGAAGGAATCAGGTATTCAAGTTCAGTTTTGTTGATTTGCACTTTTGGAGGAGATGCAATATTTCCTTATTTTTCTTTCCTTTGAATTTAAAAGGGAGATATATTTTCGTTATTTGGATCGATGACATGAAAGGGATTCAGATTCTAGTCATATTTATTATTCAATAATTTTGTAAAAGAAACAATACACTTTTCCTCTCTTTAGATACAAAAGAAAACATGTTGTTTTTTTTGTTTATGCTGGTTAAAGAAGTGAAAGAGACTGAGACTCCTGTTAAATTATTTTGTTTTACAAATTTACAGTAGAACCAATATAGGTGTTAAAAAGGATTGCTGTTCTCATCCTGGGATACATTTGCTGCGTTTGCTTAAGATTTGCCATATATTATATAGGAATCTTCTGGGTTATTCATTTTATTTTTTGTTTGTTTCATATTCACTCTTGTTCTATGTCTTTATCTATTGTTTTTCTTAATTGTAGAGGGTTACGCAATATCACTAATAGGAAAGCTATTTTCTTGTACTTGAAGCGCTTTAATGGAGATTTTTGATTTCTACAAGAATGCCATTCTGTCAATCAAGATGCACAATTTTGGAGGTCACAGTGGGGACTAGATTTATGGTTATCTCATGGCACTACTAATTCTGCTGGGGTTTGTATTTTAAAAGATAGATTTAAAGGGAAAATCTTAAGATCTGAATGTGATGCTTCTGGACACTACATTGTACTTGCCACTGAGATTTTAAATGCAACCTATATTATTGTGAATGTATATGGTTTTAACTTACAAAGAGAAAATAAGGTTCTCCTCGATAGATTAGGCACGCGGGTGATTCAAATGTTAACCATATATCCTAACTCTTCTCTAATCTTTGGTGGTGATTTCAATGTTGTCCTGGATAATAGTTTGGATAGATGGCCTCATCAAGCTGGAATTCCTAATCTGGATTATGCAATGACTTTTATAGAACGTTTTTCCTTGTTTGATCCATGGAGAAAATCTCATCCATCACAAGAATGCTTTACTTGGAGTAACACATCTTTATCTTCTCAATCCAGGATTGATTATTGGCTTATTTCCAATGACTTGGATAACAGTGGTACTGATATAATACCTTCTCCGTTTTCGGATCATGCAGCTATTTCAATTATGATTCCTTTTAGAGCCTCTAGTAATGTAACTTAAGTCTGGTTACTGGAAATTAAATAATTCAGTTCTTAAACAAAAGGAAGTAATTACTGGAATAGAAAAAAAATATTTTGACTTACTGGAATAAAGCGAAAATGTAAAAAAAATATTGTAATAATTGGGAACTTCTCAAATTTGAAGCGGGAAATTTTTTAGTAAATACTGTAGTGAATTGGCAAGAAAAAAGAAGAAAGTATTATATGTAAAATATCTACCTTATCAAGAATGATCAGAATCTGATAAAGCAGAACTTACTGAACAAAAGATTAAATTAGAGGAATTTTAAACAAAAGGCAGAAGGAGCTTTTATAAGGTCTCGTAGGAAATGGCTTGAAGAGGGTGAAATGAGCTCTGCTTATTTCTTTAGACTTGAGAGGCAACAAGCTAAATATAATCATATTGAGAAATTAAGGATTGATGGTAATATTGTGGAGAATATTACACTAAAAATTGTTGCAAACTTTTGTTCTGAATTTTACAGTAACTTGTATTCATCTAAATTTTGTCAACAATCTACAACAGAATTCTTTGAATCGCTGCATAATATAAAACAGATTAGTGACGATGAGTTCAATACATGTGAAGCCCCTCTTAGTTTACAAGAAGTTACTGATGCCATTAACTCACTGAAAAGCAACAAGTCTCCTGGAACGGACGGATTGTCTGCTAAGTTTTATAGAACATTTGACAAACCTTTAACTCCTTTTTTGCTTGAGGTTTTTAAAACGAGTATAGACAGATCCTTCCTTCCTCCAACCTTATGTCAAGGGCTTATAACTTTAAAACCAAAACCAAATAAAGATGCCTTATTAATGGATCATTAGCAACCAATTACCTTGCTGAACAATGATTATAAATATTATTGCATTAGTTTTATCCAAAAGAGTAAAATGTACTTTGAACAATTTAATTGATGAATGTCAATCTGGATTTTTACAAAAAAAGACACATTTTTAATAAGATACGCTTAGTATTAGATATTCTAGATTATTCAAACTACTTCTCTAATGACAATTTTATACTTTTTCTAGACTATTATAAAGCTTTTGATTCTTTAGAACATTCATTTTTATTACAAACTCTTAGCAGGGTAGGATTTGGACATTTCTTTTGTAGATCTATTAAAATGCTTTACACTAAATGCAATAGTTCTGTTAGGCTCAGCAGTGGCACCTCTCCTAGATTTTCTTTGAGACAAGGGGATGCCCAATCTCCCCGTATCTGTTTTTGATAGCTACCGAACTTCTAAATATACATATTAGAGAAAGCTCTTTAAAAGGAATATCTATTGAAAACACTGCAGTGGTAATAAGCCAGTTAGCGGATGATACTGTTTTGTTTTTGAAGGATGCTTCACAGATTGCTACAGCAATAGAGACCCTTAAACCCTTTTCTAAAGTATCAGGTCTTTGCCTTAACATAAACAAATGTGAATTATTACCAGTGGTTAATTGTTCATTTGTAATGTGAGAGAGAGTGTGACATTCATTCATTCATTTTCTTTTCGGCTTAGTCCCTTTATTAATCTGGGGTCGCCACAGCGGAATGAACCGCCAACTTATCCAGCATATGTTTTACGTAGCGGATGCCCTTCCAGCTGCAACCCATCACTGGGAAACATCCACACACTCTCATTCACACACATACACTACGGACAATTTAGCTTACCCAATTCACCTATTCCGCATATCTTTGGACTTGTGGGGGAAACCGGAGCACCCGGAGGAAATCCACGTCAAAACGGGGAGAACATGCAAACTCCACACAGAATCGCCAACTGACCCAACCGAGGCTCGAACCAGCGACCTTCTTGCTGTGAGGCGAACGTGCTACCCACTGCGCCACCGTGAGGCCCAGCGTGACATATTTAGGAATTAAAATAATTAAAGATGATAAAAGTAGGTGTATTTCCAATTTTCTTCCAATTATTGAAAAAACACGAAGGATGATGAACCATTGGCTACAAAGAGATCTATCAATCAAAGGCAGAGTTTGCTCATTAAAGCAGAAGGTATCTCTAGATTGTCATATGCTGCCCAGTCTATTTCAGTGGATAAACACACAAACAAACTAATTGATGGAATGTTGACAAAATTTCTTTGGAAAAGCAAAATTCATTATATTAAAAAAACAGTGATGCTAAATTCTTATGATGAAGGCGATCTAAATTTTTATTGATTTTAATTTCCTAAATGATAATTTTAAAATGAATTGGATAAAACAATTTCTTATAAATACTTCATCTATCTGGAATATTATCCCCTGTTTCATTTTCTCTTGGTTTAGAATTTCTTTTAATGTGTAATTATAAAATTAAAAAAACTCCCAATCAAACTCTCTAAATTTCACCAACAAGTGCTTACGACATGGAGGCTTATTTATAAACACAATTTCTCCCCACATAGTTTTCTTATTTGGAATAATGCCAATATCTCGTATAGAAATAAGTCACTATTCTTTCACAACTGGTTTAACAACGGACTAATACTAGTTAATCAATTATTTGATAATGAAGGAACATCATTTACATTTACAGAATTTATCGCAAGATACAAAATTCCTATTACATTACAGGAATTTACGATACTAACGAGGGCAATACCTACTGGTATACATATGCTGTACAAAAGCAGTGTATGTACATCAGCGCTTTCTGTTTGTCCTCCTAGACCTGAACAGACCTCAGTCGGTTTTATCTGTTTTGTTTTTTTTAAATCTGGATTTAAGCCTAATAATCACAAAATTAGATCTTTAATCTTAAAAGAAGATACGTCTATACCGTATGTTGTTTTTACTGGAACAATATTGTTAATAATGTAAACTGGACTGGAGATATATATTTTTTATTACAAATAAGGCTAAAGAAATCTCGTTTAAATTACTTCAGAGTTTATCCCACAAAAATGTTTCTACAAAAATGTAAAATTGACATTGAGTTAGAATGCTGTTTTTCTGAATGCTTTAGTGAAACTATTTCACATTTATTTTGGTCTTTTTTGGATTAATGTCGAAGCTTTTTTTGCTCATAATATTTTAAAATCATTTTCCTTATCTTATAAACATGTGATTTGGGGTTATGTTAAGGATCGCTCTTTAAAAGATGCTGGTTTTATTATAAACTTTATTTTATTTTTATGTAAATTTCCCATACATAAATCCGTTTGCCAGAAGCAAACCTTTCTTCATGGTGCTAGAAAAAGAGATTTAAATGTATATAAAAGTGATTTCTAAGTATAAATATAGAAAAGCAATTAAAACAGTATAAAAATGTTTGTACTGTGCATTTCCTGTAGTAAGTGCATTTAATAACTCTTGTTAATAACTAAAATTGGAAAATGTGTGAAATATATTTATATGTAATTTGATAATTATGTGCTCTCTCCCCTGTTTTTTATTTATTTTCATTTATTTTTAATTTAATTGCTTCTTTTCTCATTTAATCATTCTTGTTAAGGAATGTGAAAGTTTTGTTGTATAATATAACTGTACATGCTGGTTCTTGTTAATAAAGCAAAAAAGTGCCTTTAAAAAACGAAAAAAAACAAAACCCACCTTTGATAGTTTTGTGATGGGGCTTGTAGTCTTTACCGCTTACAGTTTCCGTCCGCTACGTGCAAAACGTGCCACCGTAGATCTACATTTCCCACAATGCACCAGAACGCTCCACCACGTGATTTCCAAAATTCAATGCGGATCGCAGACGCATGCCCATAAAACTATTTAGCGGTACACAGGTATTGCATCTTTATTATTATAAGTTCGTGCTTTTTCGTATTGTTAAAGCATCGTTTATTCTCTTAAACCCATGGACTATAGTTTCCGCTTTGCGCAGTTATTGTATAGTTTGTCGATTGTTTTTTTCCGCTGCAGTTGTGTTTGACAGTGCAGCTGCTGGCCTGTACTGTTTTCAAATATCATTATTACCGTGAAATAGCATTCATACATAATTAATATAGTCATATGCAGCTAGTTATTAAGCATTTATGTTATTAAAAGAAAGCTGTTATGAACTTATGTGGCTCGCAGTGTTCAACAGATATAATTTAGGATTATATTTTAGAATGTATTATTATTATGTATTATTATTATTATTTTTCTCTTTGTTTTAACGATATTTGTGTTTCTTTTAGCATTAAAACCATCAGTCGATTAGTTCAGAGTGGGAAAACTTTCTCAATATTGAAATATGACAGGTGAGTCAAGTTTGGTTTTGTCATGTAATAACTGTGAATCACACCTTGTTCATGCAGTGGTCTAAAAGAAATCTTTTTCATGTATTTGTCTGACAGATCGAACAAATAACTTCCCTCCTTTGCCAAAGTTTCTTCGCATAAAGCCATGTTTTTACCAAAATTTCGATGAGGAAATTCCTCAACCGCACCGCCAGCTTGTGCGCCGTGTCTACAATCTTTGGATGTGTGAGTAAATAAACGTCTAGTTTAAAGATATGCATATCAGTTCTTACCAGAGTTTATCTTGCCTGATGATTACTAATGGTTCTCACAGAATTTCTGTTATGTCATGGTATCAGAAAATTTAGTTTGTTGCTATTTTATTGCGTTGTTTCAAGACTGTTGTTATTCTTATGCTATTACCTAGCTCAATTTTATTCCTTTCACACTCACCAATTGACAGTCACTGTTAACTAAGGCTAACCTTTCAGGATAATATACATTTTAAGAGCTTTGGCTTCAAAGTGACCACTTCAACTAAGACTGTGTAAAACTCTCATCAAGCTATTGAATACAGAAGTGGGAGCTCTTTGTAGCCACACAAACAATATGTACCTCAGAATTGTTTCAAAATCTAAAGTAAGTTTTACTTTATTGGTCTCATATTGGCTATTTAAGTCATACACTATGACAGTGTTACTCAACCACGCTCCTGGAGGACCACCGACACTGCATGTTTTGGATGCCTCCTTTCTCTGTCAAACCTATTACAGGTCTTTCAGTCTCTGCTAATGAGCTGATGATCTGAATCAGGTGTTTGGTTAAGGAGACATGGAAAATGTGCAGAGCTGGTGGTCCTCCAGGAACGTGGTTGAGAAACACTGCACTATGATATTGAAGCTAAAATCATTTTAATATGCAAAGCACAACAGCGGCTTGTTTATACGTTCATTATAGGTCATGGAAATTCAGCTTTTTATTAAGTCAGGGATATTTGGTTTAAAGTTGGAATATAGTATGTCATGAGAGAAAAATTGAATGACTTTGATATCTTTAAAAGGTGGTCATGAGAAAATTTAGGACAAAATGTGTATGGTTTTGTATTGAGACACTTTGAAAGGTTAAACGATAGCATTTACATTTTTAGCTAATCTTTGGATTTAAACATTGAGCAGCTATGAACACAGACATTTTGAGGTTTGCTGTCGACAATGAGAATTTAAGGAAGAAAGTTGGAGATGCATTAAGAAAAATAGCACAAAGATTAAATTAAATTGTAAAGTAATGCATTAGATTGTTACTTTAGGGTATGTTTACACAACCCATTCTTGTTTTGGAATAGAGAAAACGTCGATGTTTTGGTCTTTAATTCACTAGACATTAGACAACAGCATTTTTTATTTATTTTTTATGAGGATCGATTTTGGGAGTATAGGAGCTGAAAATGTAACGCATGAAATAAAATCTTAACTAAGTTTAAAAGTGCAAATCTCGTTAGAACCGATTATTTATCTATATTTTCTGTTGTATTGCATGTCTATAAATGCTATTAACCGAACCCCTCATATTCATTGATGACAAATTAAAACAAGTAACAAGAACAAAATGATAAATATCCTCATAGTTTACAAAAGGTAAACACTATCTGAAAAAAAAACTGTACAATGCACATTACTGTTAAAAACAAAACCTGTATAAATGTAAAGTATTGGTAATATTAATAAATAAAATAATGATCTTTTAAAATAGCATCTTTAACAGGCCAAATGACTATCTTTGACATATAAACACTTTTGAAAAGCCATGTTTCAATGTGGGTTATCAGAAGATTTCATTAAAAATGCATACAGTGAATCTCACGGCTCATGAATACGAATTTTATGGCTAAGTTGTGGAAAATGTTGATTGCGCCTCTGGATATTACTGTCTGTAATATATTCGGGTCTGTCTGGTTTGACAAGGAAGAGATCCATTACAAAATGCAAATGAGTTTTTTTTTTGTTAGTTTGTTACAGATGTATAACCTTCTAAAAAGGTTATATGTTGTGTGTTTGGGTCATTTTGGACTCATGTATGTATCGAGCTATTTTAGGTGTCAAAATACTTTTTATTCAAATAATTTGTAATTATACCCATGTCAAGCGTCTTTTTAGCCTTTACCCCATAAACTTCTGGAACTGTGTTGACAAAAATGAACATGGATGTCTTAAAAATGTATCAGCTTTTCATCTGAAAGTTTATGCAATTGAAATTAATTTGTTTTGTTTGGGAACGTATACAGAGTTACTGTATATTGATATTGTTTTGATAGAAATATGATATAATTGTTTTTATGCTTAATGCTGCTTCTTTTCCAGTTTATTCCTTGACATTATGTGTGAATGTGGTGGGCTGCATAGCTTGGTGGGCCGGCGGTGGTAATGCCACCAACTTTGGGTTTTCGCTGCTCTGGCTGCTGATTTTCAGTCCGTGCAGCTACACCTGCTGGTTCAGACCGCTTTATAAAGCATTCCGGTAAGCAGATCCTTGTTTTGAGTGGCAGAATGTTAGCGTTTTCGCTACTGATTAAATGGGTTTTGTCTTTTCAGGGCTGATAGTTCCTTCAACTTCATGGCGTTCTTCTTTATTTTCTTCCTGCAATGTGTTCTTACCCTGATCCAGAGTTTGGGAATATCCGGTTGGGGTGTTTGGTGAGTGGGATTTAAATGTTTGATGATCAATATTTATTACGAGTTCCAGCAATTGACACTTTGACTGTTGGAATTGTAAGTTTTACTTTACAATGTAAGCAGATATTGATGTTTACAGTTGTTTGATATCTTATAGAAAAATAATATGGGGAACAAGTCTATTTCATATGTGAAAAGTAGAAACTAAATATATACTACATGTACAATGTAGAATATATTTTGTATATTTTTTTGTATAAAACACATTAACATAAAAATCACATAAATTGCAGCAAGGGCATATAAATCACTTTTAGTTTACACAGAAAGCAGCTATTCCAGTACTGTAATTATTGTCTAAACTGTGAAAAGCAAAACAACACACATTTCTGTTGAATCAAATAACTCAAAACGGAGAGAAAATATGCGTTTTTCAAATGAAAATGAGTTGATTCAAATGAAAATGAGCATTAGTGTGGACATGGCCTGAATCATCACTTGTGACATTTATTAGCTCTGCATTTCAAAATGTAGGCCATCTCATAATGTTGTTTAAATGCTGCATGTTTTGGTATAAAAATGTCTTCTATTTCACAATATTAAGTTAAATAAATAGTCAGACTAGGAGTATGTTACCCTATTTGATTAAAAATGCCAGAAAGAAATGATTCCAACATGATTATTTACAATTAAAATCAATTTAGAATTTTTTCTTTTTTATTTACATTGTCATTTTATTACTTCCATTGGTATTAACTCAAATTGTTTTGTTTTGCAGTGGTTGGATTGCCACAGTGATTTTTTTTGGCACAGATGTAGTCGCGGCTATATTTATGCTTATCTGCACTCTGCTCTTCACTGTAAATGCACTTCTCATGGCATTCGTTCTCATCAAGGTAGGAATTAAAACACACACACACACACACACACATACACACACACACACACACACACACACACACACACACACACACACCTTAACTTGCAGAAATAATTTAGTTAAACAATTAAATCCCACCTAAAGGGCAAATGTACAGTTTACTCACTCTCAAGTGGTTCCAAAGTTCTTTTTTTTTTCAGTTGAACACAAAATCAGATGTGAAAAATGCTGGAAACCGGTAACCATTGACTTCCATAGAAGATTTAAAAAAATACTATGAAACTCAGTGGCTACTGGAACATTCTTCAGAATATCTTCTTTTATTTTTGACAGAAGAGAGAAATAAGTAGAAGTCAATTATATGATGACAGAATAATTTCATATTTTGGGTGAACGGTGTCTTTAATATTGTTTAATAAGGTTCATCGACTTTATCGTGGCGGAGGCGGCAGTTTTCAGCAGGCACAGGAAGAATGGTCCACCGGTGCGTGGAAAAACCCAACTGTGAGAGGAGCCGGATTCAATGCCATCTCTGAAACGGGCCCCAGCCTGCCCCAGTACCCAGCCGCTGTGCCCAATTACCCAGAAAGCGGATCCTGGTGATACCACTTCTGACCTACAGATGGAGCCAAAACAAAACTGGTTGTCCTAATATTAAAGGCGCAGTTTGCAAAGCGACATTGCCCAACATTTGTGTGCCAAGCAAACACTTTGGCCAGATCATGGAATTGTGAATAGTTGTTTTTTTTTTATATTGCAAAAAGGTCTAATGCTAATTATTCCTCATAAAATTCATGCATTTTGACCTAGCAAGCCGATTTAAAGTGTGAATGACGATTGGAAATGTCAAACCACTGTTCTGGCCGCAAATGTCACAGAGAACGTTAACCGGCCAAGGCAAATAAGCAAACTGCTCCTTTAAAAATGTGTCAACACATACTACCCTCATACTGACAGAGAAATGGTGGGAGTACACAAATCTCCAAATATCAAACTGTTACATTGATCTTTCATCTCAAATCATCTGAGCCTTATTTTTTTATTATTTTTAGGCTGTGTTCACACTTGTTCATTTCTGCTGAACCAAGGCCAAGAATCGTACATTTAGGTCCAATCCCAATTCTACTCCTCCATTTCGCACATTGACATGCATAGTGGGAAGTGACAGATAGCCCTACAAATGATGAATTTTCCGGATCACACTACAAACGAAGGGGTTCGCAAAATTTCCCCGAATACACCAGCAACATGGCTGCAAAAGCAAGCAAGCAAGGAAATCCTGAAGTGTAAATGAGCATTAATAAGGATTTTTTTACTACAAAAGCAGCATCTGATTGATTTCATTCAACACATCGTTAATGTGTTACGTTCATGATCTTCAAAGAATCGTAAAAAAATGCTAAATTCCACTACTGATAGTCCCTTATAATGCAAAATACTCCACATATTTTAAATTCTAATAACGCTCCCCGATGACTTGACAGAAAAGGGCTGAAGATGGAAGCCTGAATATGTTTTTTAAAGCTCGTCTGGTATAATGTTAATGCTGTTACTTGTGGTTGCATCCTTGAATATGAGCACGGTGTAAATACAATTTCGTGCTTCTTACAACATGATCTACTAAAAACAACAGTGATGCCTGATGAAACTCGGAGGCTCGTTCGACTTGAAAATGAACAGCGTTCGTCTAAATATTCGTTCGGCAGTGGCACAGATGTGGGGGAAGAGACAATATAATCGGATATCGAGATATTTTTAAAATCAATTGTCAATAAAGACTTTTTATCATACTTCCCAGCCCTACTCAATGTGCAAGGGTGTTTTTTAATTAATAAAATAATAAATAAGTATTACAAAGCAGTTTTGGGCAAGTGCATCTATAATGTTGCGTTTCTGCCCAGAACTGTCATTTCAGTTCATCCCTATTAATAAACAACACAACGAGGAGGGGAAAAAAGCAGGTATTCTTGAGCATTCTGTCATTTTAATGGTTGCATCTAGTGACATCACGTCCTGTTTTTGCTTCTGTTTGGTGTCTTTGTTAATTGCCAAGTTAATTTTGTTGGGTGCACCCCAAGGTTCTGATGGCGGCGTCCACACTTTTTCAAATGAACCACACTAACAAGCCCAAGTGTGAAAACACCCATACTGAAATTCCATTGACTTGTTTGCCAATGAAATCAGAATAATTGCACATCCAATCACTATATTTGAAGGATCACATAGAAACAGATGGAAAATCTCACTGCATCACATTACCATTTTAGGGAAAGTGATTTCTAAGAGAGGAGAAAGCATGTCCAAGTGTTCTTTTCTAAATCATGGCAGCTTTTCGATTTACCTCCGGAAATTTGGTCTTGAATCACTTTTGCAATTACTTTAAATTGAATGTGCCGAAAATTCACAATCATGTCTTTGTAAATGCACACAACACCCCCATCCCCCCTTTTTATACACGGCAAATGTTTGTATTTGATATCTATGACTGGAATGTTTCCTTGCAAACACGTGTTGTGCCTGCTCTCTTTTCTGTTTCACATCTTCTCAATGAAGACCGCCTTAATTCTTCATGCATATTATTAAGCATGCTTGAACTAATAAGTCCCTTAAGTGCTACCACACTAAATGCTCCTAATTTTTACAAATATTGCTTCTCCTTCTAATAATCGTCGTCGTGCTTCGTATTGGAGCATTAATTGTTTACACTTGAGGTTGGCTGGAGGAAAGACACTCCGATTCAATATGTGACTTGATTTTAGTTTCTTTTTCTTCACAACATCCCTCCACACAGCCACAGGAGGGTGATTTTGCAGCATTCTACAACTGGCCTCGGTTAGCCAGTGTATTTAACTGACTGGAATGACTCTCCTACTGACCTCAGTTCAATAAAAACATTGCTTTTTCATCATGGAGTTGCTTTTATTGTGTTCGTACTCTTGTCTTAATTACATAACACCAGCATTGGGCTTCATTAGATACTCCAATTATAGTCTACTTTGACCCTCAAATAGGTTTAAGTTAATGTCTGGAAGAGTTGTGAAAATGCTATAAAGGCCTTGTTTTCTGCTCTGCAAAAGCACTTTGAAATTCATGAACCGATATGGTTAAATGGACGCCATGTTTGGTTGGTTTACAGAAGCTTCCAGAGCAGAAAGTCAGATATGGCAATATGCATTTGATTTCACCCAATCACAGTAGAGTAGGAGGAGCTTAGAGAGACTGGATCCTTTAACAGACCCTTTTAGGCACTAAAAAAATGATGCTGCAAGCTATATTACAAGACAATTTAGTATATTTTTTTTACATTGGATGGACGTAAAACTATTGTAATAGACTCCAGAACAAAATTAGGAAACTAACACGGCATAGCAGAGGCGCTTTAGAAAATTCATGCTGAAATTTGTAATCCGTTTATCTGTTACCTTGTAAAAAACCTTGTGGAATAATGCATCATCTCTGTAATGTTTTAATAAGCTTTGTCATCACACTGTTGTTCAAACAGGTCTTTGTAACAAGTTGGTTTGTTATGTGGGTGGGTTTTTATTTTTTTAATTAAATATTATGATTTTCATATTGTTTTTCCTTTTTCAATTTTTTTTATTTTTTTTTATTTTGTTTGCCTATGTTATATGTAGACAAAATATGTAAACAGAGAATCCTTTTCTTTCTGAATCTGTCTTCAATAAAACTTATTTGACAAAAAAAAGAAAGAAAATTCGTGCTCAAGCACAACACCAATTAATACTTGCCTTGTTATAATTGTGTTATAACACTCAGTCAAAAGTGATGTGTCTGAGGTATTGAGGGGGTGAAGTATTGCAAAGATATACGGTATGTTAGTGCAGACGCAGGTTCTGATTGGTAGGATGTATGATCTTCATTTATCTTAAAGGGGCACCAGTTGTTTTTCCCATTCATATTTTCTGTACATTTTGAAAATACCTAAAGTTGCAGTATGTAAGTTTGACACCCAGTGGTTGAACTAGGTATTGCACTTGAACTTTAGAACTGTGACTCAGTGCAAGCCAACACATATCAGTGATTCTGCATGTACATTTAATAATGTTAAAGAGGTGTAATATGTATTAATTCATTATAAACTTTACCATTCCATTGGAGTGCAGCGAGTGCACTATTTGTGCTTCTGAATGGCGGTATTTAAATTTCTGTCGTCTGGTGCAAACAGCCAAATTGCTTATCACTGCAAATCTCATCACATAACGGGTTGTTAGGACACGGGGTTACAATGTAACCTGCTCACCTAATGTTTACGTTCGAAATATTTATATTATTTGCTAATTAATAAACACATCATGTGGAACTCTGAATCTGCGTCTCATTTCAGAGTCTCCTATTGTCCACCGGAGGTTGCATTTCGGTCACGGACGCATATTTTAGGAGTGAACGAATGAAATACGCTGTTTTCCACCAAGGCAGCCCAGGGTGCTGAAAAATATTTGGCTAAACTGGCATTGGGTGAGTTAAAGGGACCAAAACAAAGACAGACGTTCTGGCACAGAAAGCACATTTTCAGAGCAGAATATCTGAGCATGTTTCTTACATATCTGCAAACATACTATGGTATTTTTATGCTTTCGAAGAGTCAAAAACTACCATACAAAAACCTTTTAATTTGGCCCAAAATAATAGAATTTGACATTTTTACTTTTTATTACAATTAACAAAAAAATAAATAAATATAAAAAATATACAAAATAATTTCAGTAAGAAACATTAAATCTCAGACTCATCAGTAATGTACTTAAAAATATGAATGCCCGTTGAGGGATCCCCGTTCCTGTGGAGGCCAGTTGCTTCTAGATCACTGTTCATTGTGACACACAAGCTAACCATTTGATGTTTACTGTCCATGACATCATTTCCCGCAGGCATATATTCAATTTCTGGAATATTCCCATGGCTTTTGATTGGTTGCCTCCCACAACACATAACTAGAGAGATGTGGCCCATGTACAAGTTCCAGATCAGCAGGCACGCCATCATAATGGACAGCACCGCCAGCGCCACTTGCATTGCTATCCATTTACTCTCACTGCTCTGATTTTTAGAAAACGTCGGCGGTTCTTCAGGTTTGATCAAACCTGATGATGTTGTGTAGATTTCATTAGGTATTCCCAGTGTAGACTTAATCTTATCTGTCACAACGACTGCTACTTCTTCACGCAAGTCATAAACGGCCAGTGTTTTGGTGTAGCGTTTCCCTTTCGCCTGCTCCACTGACACGCATGTGTAACGTCCAGCGTCAGAGGAGGAGGCATTAGAGATAAGGATTGCATCATTATAAATGGTATACTTCGTGTTTGAGTAAGGCAGTGGCTTTCCAGCTAAATTCCAGTTCACTTGGGCCAGGTTGGAGTCTGGTCGACACAGCAACCTGATGTTGTTTCTCAGTACCAGGGTAAGGATCTTTGGTTCAATGGGAGCTGGTGAAGAAGAAAACATGGTTAATAAGCAGGGTTTCTGCAGGTTTCATCAAGTCGAATATAAGACTTTTTAAGACCTTTTAAAGTCCATTATGAATTCAATTTCAGACTTAAACAGGGTTAAATGCTAAGGATTTTTTCGAATGGCCCAGTTGGGTCAGCGGAAAAGTCTTTACTTGCCCCATCGATAAAAAAAGAAGAAAATCTTAACCACATTTTAAATAATGTGCCAAAACAAAAAAATTCAACAGATTTTCTTAAAAAAAAAAAAAAAGCTTTAAAAAATATAAATAGATTTACATGAACATAGGAAAATTAAATTAAGAACCACAAGACATTTTTGGGCAGCACGGTGGTGCAGTGGGTAGCACAATTGCCTCACAGCAAGAAGGTCGCTTGGTTCAACCCCCGGCTTGGTCAGTTGGCATTTCTCTGTGGAGTTTGCATGTTCTCCCTGTGTTGGCGTGGGTTTCCTCCGGGTGCTCCGGTTTCCCCCACAATTCCAAAGACATGCGCTATAGGTGAATTGGGTAAGCTAAATTGTCCGTAGTGTGTGTGTGAGAATGAGAGTGTATGGGTGCTTCCCAGTGATGGGTTGCAGCTGGAAGGGCATCCGCTGCGTAAAACATATGCTGGATAAGTTGGCGGTTCATTCCGCTGTGGCGACCCCTGATTAGTAAAGGGACTAAGCCGAAAAGAAAATGAATGAAGAAATTTTTTTTCAGTGAATTTAATACTTTTTAAGGCCTAAAATTTTACATTTGAAATTTAAGACATTTTAAGACTTTAAGACCCCGCGGACACCCTGGTAAAGATCAGAATTTGAGGTTTAATAAATAAAAATAAAATAATAATAATAAAAAGATACATACCTATTATTGGGCATTGAGTGGCATCTCCATCTTTTAGACTTTGTATCAGGTTACTAAAATGCAAAATACCTGATGTTAGATAGCGAGTGCACATTTTGTTTATATACAGTCTAGAAGATTTTAGTTTACAATGGAGATCAAAACGAGAGAATGGTCTACAGTGTCCTACATGTAAAGATTTCAGGTTCACTGTTTAACCCTCATTATTAGAGCACTTTTTACCCATATGTCATAAATGGCATATTTTCTAAAGCACGCTATTATAAAAATGTAAATATATTTGATCGAGGACAATGAAAAAAACATTACATAACGCTTTCAGAAAACTAGATTATTAAGTGTTTATAAATTACACTCCACTGTATGTAAATTTTTCCCGTCATCTGACTTAATGTGATTAATGTCAAGCAAAGCACCACAAATTTGTATTTGTGTCAATTCATAGAGACTAATAAATCTAAAATATAATGAAATTTGATCATCACAGAATATAACTTTTGGTCACTACATGCATTCTTTGTGGGAAAAGAACAGCATGAACATTCTGCTAAATATCTCCTTTGAAGAAAAAGATAAAGAAAACCATACAGGTCTGGAGTGACCTAGAATTACAGAAATATTACTTTCTGTAGGATTCTAGGATTTTTTTCTCCCCTCCTGATAGAGGATGAGTGTCTTACCTTTTTGCATCCTCAGTTGATGTGGAAAATCTAGAGCAGCGTTGAGCTGGGACGTCCCAGACACAGTATGGGTCTCTGGCCAGCACACAGTCCAGACAGGAAGAATAACGACTGCAGTAACTGACGGGCATCTGGACGACCCCGGACGCAGAGCCTGCATACAACTAGACCAAACAAGACAAGTTTTTAAGTTTTTTTCCCCCATGATGAACTGCTGCACAGACACATTCCTTCAGTCATTACAGAACTAATGTAATTTCGTGAAAACTACTTTAATAATTTGTCTTTTTTTTTTACACTTTTAATCAAATGAACAGGAATGTAGTTAATAACCCAAGAAACTCTGTCAACAAGACCATATGATTTGAGACTCTTTCCTGAAAATATTGATTCGTACAGGATTCATAATACTTTTATTAAATAGTTACACATTTTGAATTAGTCATTTTAACTTGTGCCCTTTATATAAAATACAGCATTAGCCAAAAAATATTTTTCATATGCAAAATGGACATTATAACAGAATTATACCCAAACGAATCAGCATCAAATCACATTGTTGATATTAGAAGTGAGAGAAACTAAAATAAATTCAAATATAATTGAATCAGCATTGATAAATATAATATAGTGTAATGTAACATAATATAAGTGAATTACACACAAATTAGTCAGAATCGAATGTGAATCTAAATTTAATCCAATAAAAAAATAATAAAAATGACAATTAAACATTAAATAAAATAATTTGGAAAAATAATAAAAATGTAATTAAATTAATAATAATAAGAAAATCATTTATAAATCAAATAAATAATAAATTAAATAACAAATGTAATAAAATATTAAAAATAAATTAAATAATAAATCTAATTAATCAATCAATAAAAAAACATATATAATTATTATTAATACACACACACACACACACACACACACACACACATGCATGCATACGTACACACAAAATGAACATCAGAACTGAATTATACTCTAATTATTCTTAATTAAATGTGATTCTGAATGCAAATATGTGGGGATCTGATAATAATTGTATCAGCAAATATATATAACACACATAGCGAAAGGGTTCCTAAAGAGTGGTACGATACGGTTTGTTATTTTGGTACTTTTGACAGTTGAAATGGAAATAAACTTGCTCTGTACTGTACTGTACTGTACCATACCGCTCAGTGGAAAGGAGCCAAAAGTAAAAATTAACCACAACCAAATGTGAATCACACATTGAACATACAAAATGAACATAACTATATAATTAAGTATAAAATTAATAATTAAATTTACCCAAATTAATGTGAATCTGAATAGAATCAAATCAGCAAACCTACAGCTAACCCCAGATTTGCGTACCTGATTCTGATGAAGTCGGAGGACGTCAATAGCCTCTGCGCTCTCAAACAGTTTGACCTCTTCAATGATGTGCATTTCTCCCTCGTAATTCACTGCTTTCTGCACATAACCATTTGCTGATGGAAAAAAATAACAATTAACCTGAATTACACAAACTTCATTCCAGATCCAGCTTTTCAACACTACTCAAGATAAAAACAACACGTTCAATAGGCTGCAATTGAAACAGATCAGACGAAGGTGCAATTAACATTCCTGCGACTGACTGTTTACACACACCCTTTAACCGACTCTGCCCTAGAGGCTTATGGGAACTCACCTGTGCCCACAAACAAGACGGCATAGGACTGTCCGTCTGCTGCGGTTACCACGTCTACAACGAGACGCGTCAACAGCGGGCCTCTTTTGAGCAGAAGAGGTTTCCCCGTTATTGGAAGAACGGCGTCATCCATTAGTGGATGATCTCGGATGAACTGGAGGGTATTATCGGGGATATTCAGCGAACTTTTTATTCCCGAAGTCCTCGCTGCATTGTTGATACACTGCAAAGATGAACATTTGTGGGATGAAATATTATCTATAGTGTTTTTTTAATATACTGATTTTATAATAATAATACATTTTATTTATGATGTGCTCTTCTTAAACTCAAAGTGCTACAAGATTTACAACAACAAATCAAAAAAATGCAGTAACAAGCATAAAATCCCAGTAAGAAGCCAAAAGTCACACAGCAACAATCAATAAAACAGCAAATTTCGAAGATTTTATTTTATCGTCAGAAGCCATAGGAATTCATTTTGTGTTGTCTGTATCAGTTCTTTTCACATCACCTATATAACTGCAGGTTAACTATGTTTATATATAATAACAACTTTAACTGTTAAAAGCTATTAGTAATGCGGCGAAGTGGTTAGTGCTGTCGCCTCACAGCAAGAAGGTTGTGGTTCGAGCCTCGGCTGGGTCAGTTGGCATTTCTGTGTGGAGTTTGCATGTTCTCCCTGTGTTTGCGTGGGTTTCCTCCGGGTGCTCCGGTTTCCCCCACAGTCCAAAGACATGTGCTATAGGTGAATTGGTTAAGCTAAATTGTCCTTAGTGTGTGTGTGAGAATGAGAGTGTATGGGTGTTTCCCAGTGATAGATTGCAGCTGGAAGGGCATCCGCTGCGTAAAACATATGCTGGATAAGTTGGCAGTTCATTCCTCTGTGGCGACACCAGATTAATAAAGGGACTAAGCCGAAAAGAAAATGAATGAATGAATAATAATAATAAAATTGTTAATGAATGGTTAAAACAATATTAAATAAATAAAAAAACTACATTCACAGAGAAAACAGATATTTATATTGTAATAATATTTTACAAATATACCTTAAAAAAAAAAAAAAGTATTTACTTACAAAAACGTGATCAAACAAATGCAGCCTTGGAGAGCGGGCGTCTTTTAAAAACTTTTTTTAAACTTAGGAAAAAAATCTGTGAATTTCTTAAATGTCCACTCACAGCTCCTGGCCGAGGGACAGGAAGGTCTCCGCTGTACGTCACCCACTTCACATCAGACATTTCCACCGCCACCTCGGTCTTAAATTTGCCACGTGAAAACACGTTGCTGATGTCAGTCACATTATACGCACATATAGCTGATGACTGATCCGTTGAGCTTCTGTAAACACACAAATATCATCATGATCATCATTTATGGTCTATACATGACACTGTCTAATCTGAAGGTAAGAGCCAGACCATCCCTTCATTATCAGTCCTTCCCTTCAGCATATCTTAATAACATGTGACTCATAGCCTTTACCTCATGATCATAAACTGCAGTA
>CAIGQW010031024.1:7208514-7245871 GCA_903798125.1 Danio choprae
TTTAAAATCAGATTTTTTTTTTATTGTTGCAATTTGTGTGGATTCTGCATTTTCCAGTTTTTTTGTTTTCTGGAACACGTTAATGGTTAAAGATTTTTTTTTGTAATAATAAAAGTCAAATTACATCAAATATCTTGAAACATTTATTGATTCAGCATAAAAATTATTTAATTCCTCTAAAATTCTCTTTTATTCCAGTAAAAACACAAACAAATTAAGTTAAGTTATTTTTTTATTATTATTGCATTATTATTATTATTATTATTATTATTATTATTATTATTATTATTATTATTATTATTATTATTATTATTATTATTATTATTATCATTCCACAAAACCTAAGAGTATCTTATAACCCCAAGAGAACATTTTGACAAATTATCTTTTTTTAAGAAAAAAACTAAACAAATACAAAACAATATTCAACAAATAAACAAAACAATATTCCAAACCACAATTTTCTATGAAATTTAATTTAGAAAAAACGCCATCAGACACTTAAATAATAAAACAAAGAAAAAAGGATTTACCTAAACTCAGAGAAACCCTTAATTTTCAAGTGGTCTGTTCATTTTTTCCACAGCTGTATTTTCTACAATACGGGTCAAATTGATCCGCAAGGGTTAAACTGAGATCAGTTTCAAAGACATGCGTTTATTTGATCCTTCTTCCCAAACATGAGAATTCACCTGAAGGCTTGTTCCTGCATGATGCTCACTGAAGCATGGTCCAAACTAGAGCATGACAACAGAAAACTAAATCCTCCACTTCAGCTCATCCCTCAGCAAACACCTCGACTCAAAGCTGCTTTACCTAAACAGCCCTCTCTACACTGGATTTCACATCAGGAACTCACATGCTGACAGATCACAGAAATAATAATAATCTGCTGAAAACAAAAAACACTGCTCCGTCTCCCACTAACATTTGGCTGAATGCGGGTTTGGGCTTAAGGAAAGACACTGAAGGTGAACAAGATGTAAAAAAAATAAAATAAAATTGCAGAAGTTATTGCAGAATGCTTTCTAAAATGTTGTGTTAAAATATGTAAACGATCTATTACTTAATTAAACTTATTTCTAGCACAACAACATGAACAAATACACTGTAAAAAAAATTCTTGCTGCCTTAAATTTTTTAGCTGAATCAAACTAACTTTTCTAGCCATCTCAACTTAAATCAATCAAACTGACTAAAACTATTAAATTAAACTTTGGATAACTTAAAAATCATGTTGAAACCTGATGAACTTATTAAAATAAGTTAAAGCAACAAAAATTGTTTTGTCATTTGTTTTTACAGTGTACATTACTTCAGGTTTAACCTTTGTTACATATTAGAGTCAGTTATTGTTGAAGGTGATTTTGCAAATATATTTTTAATTACTTCAAAATTCAAAAATAAATTTTTACAATTATTTAGCAGAATAAACAGTTATATATAATCTGGCAAATTATGTATGAACACAAAACTCTTTCAAAACCTCCAAAATACAGATACGAACAAAACAAAAGGCAGGATAAAAATTAACAAATTTTGAGGAAACAGTCTTTAAATATATGTACAATAATGTATTGAAATCCACAGACACACATTAGCTAGGTTTATTATTCATTTTGAAGTACTGCATGAGAATCGAGTGATCAAAAATCTCTCTAATGCTTGCTTCAGGTTGTTTTAGACTATTTAGGGTTAATTATTATTAAATATTATAAATCTGAAATAGCACGTGACTAATCAGCTGTGTCCATTATGCTTGCCATGGTTACTGTTGGTTAGTACATTACCAATACTACAATAAGCTGCTCTAACAACTTAAAATGCACCTTCACATTCGGGATTATTATTATTATTTTTTTGTTAACTTTGAAAAGATTCACTTCACGTAAAGATGGAAACCATCTACAGATAAAGCGTGACAAAAAACACTTACATTAGACTGAAAAAAAGACCAAAAAAACAAGAAGCCTAAAATCTGAAAATGGACAGGTGAATGCAAAAACAAAAGAAAGAAGGAAAGCTTTTTTTTTGTGGTCTATAGTAGTGTCTGGTCTTAAAAAGTGAGGCAGGCTCAGGCATGTGTTGATTGGGGTGCGAGGAATGAGGATACCTGAAATTGTTGATGCTGGAGGGTGAAAACACAGAGTTTGTGTGCTTGCGTGAGGCCGTGTGATATAATTTACAGCCTTTGACGTGTTTGAAATGTTTACATTCTGACGAGACACTCCTGACTGCACGCTCCACTGACAGTTTAACTGAACACTGAAACTTTAAGATCAAGAAATAATAGCCTAAAAATGTCAAATATATCGTTTTTTTTAAGAAAATTACTTTGTGCAATCTATTTTCCTTATATTGCCTATCAAAACAGTTACACAGGTTGGTTAAATATATAATAAATTATATATAATAAATAAATAAATAAATGTTTTAAAATAATGAATTAAGTTCCGTTTTAACCAAATAATCACTCTAAAATTCTCAATATCATTTTAGTTTAATACCGTTTACTTTTAAAATAATCCTTCATAATAAATTTAATAAATAATCATAATTCATAAATACAACTGCTATATAACAGAGGCTTACTTCTTATTTAGAGGCTTAAGGCTTACTTCTTACAAAGAGTTTGAGTTAACAAATTAAGACTCTCCGTTCATCTTTATTTTTATTAAAAATACATACAAATGCGTAGTTCATTAATATTGCTTTCCAACTGTAAAATGATGAACATTTTATTCTTTTTTTTTATTTGAAAAATGTATTAATGCAAGTTGTAAATACGTGCCTTAAAGTGATTTTATAATAAACACATTGCTAAATAAATTAAATCGATTTTAATTAATTAATTTCAGAAATAATCAAAAAGCTTGAAGTGTTTTTTTTGTATGTGAACAATAATAACAATAATAATATAAAATGTTTAAAAACAATAAATCAAATACTTTACCCTTTACTTTTTTATTTTATTCATTAATGCAATTATCTGTAGAGCTAACTGTATAACTGTCCACATTTTATTTTTCTGTGGCACTAACAACATGCATAGGCAAAAAAACAAAACAACCAACCTAAAACAGGAAGTTAAACCAGTCATAGGTCATCGAATGACCCTCATTATGACACACTGCTGCCACTACAAACATTAACGCTAATCACCATCCACTCAGCGTTATTATCTCTAGTGTGTCATACAATCATTTCAGAAAAAAAAAACTTAACTCTACAACCGGTAGTTCCAGCTTCAGGTATAAATAGAGGCTTTTTAACTCGAACTGTAAGATAATGTTTCCTGAGTATTGGAACGGTTCAGGTTAAACGAACACTAAATATGTGATTCATTAACCTGCAGCTTTTCCACTGACACTTCATGTGTCACTCACATTGCGCAACACTTTTACGTTGGAACAAAAAAAACACACCCACCCAGTTTATGGGGCTAGGCTTTTGTTCGTTCAGTTCGCTAAAACAAATAACTGTGAATGTTGAATGTGGCGCTCATAAGCTAAAGCTCTTTGGTAAACAATAACAACAAAGAAATGCTCTTGTGCTTGCTACTATAGGCTTTGTTTTGCACACAATGCGCTAAAATATTGTATTTAGCCTAAAAGAATGAGATGCATCACTTGAAGATGTTGAGGTAAACAGATGGGTGTGAAAACAGCAACATTCCCTACTAGCGTTCAGGCAAGTCGGAGCAAGACTGGAGGAGATGTTGAGGTTAACTCAGTGTTTTATTATGAGCGATATGTCACTTACAGTGGCCCTGAAAAGTGTATTCCAGATATTATGTGTCACACTTAAAATTTGTGAATGTTGTTGTGTCAGCAATTTAAATATGACAGAGATGCTAATCTGGTGAGGTTCAGATGATGTGTGTAGGTAATTAAAAAAAAGCTATTTAAAAGGATAGTTTACCCATCATCAATCATTTACTCATCCTTTAAACCTGTTTGAGTTTCTTTCTCTTGTCGAACACAAAGGAAGATACACTGAAGAATGTTGAAAAGAGCAGCCACTGACTTCTATTGTATTTTTTTGTTGCTATACCATACAAGTCAATAGCTTTTTGTTTTCCAACATCATTCATTCATTCGTTTTTCTTCGGCTTAGTCCCTTTATTCAGCAGGGGTCGCCACAGCGGAATGAACTACTAACTTATCCAGCATATGATTTACACAGCGGATGCCCTTCCAACTGCAACCCAGTACTAGCAAACACCCATACACTCACATGCACACACACTACAGCCAATTTAGTTTATTCAATTCATCTATAGCGCATGTGTTTGGACTGTGGGCAAAACGGAGCACCCGGAGGAAACCCACACAAACAAGGGGAGAACCACTGAGCCACCGTGACGCCCCGTTTATCAACATTGTTCAGAATATCTTCCTTTTGTGCTCAACAGAAGAACAATTTATTTTTTTTAATGAGGAAATATTACATTTTAGGTGAACTATCTTTTTAAGAGGAAGTAAATAATAAAGGAACACAATATTTTTATTTATTTCCTAAATGTACATTTGATGGGAGCGCACAAGCAACATTTTAAAATTCATGCTGATCTTCATTACTTTTTGTTGTTTGATTAACTCATATCAAACACTAGAATGTGAAATAACTTCACTTTATGCTCATCAAACTGTCATTAGTATTTTTTGTTTTATCTCTAGTGCAAATGTCTAAAGATTATTAAAACAAAAATGGATTTAGGACAACCTTCATGATACATTTGTTCTGGTTTATAAGAATAAACTCACTTCATTTGGACACATTTTAAAGACAACAAGACTTAATTTCTTTATCTTGCATATCAAGTAAACGTAACTTGATTTAAGAATGTTTTAATGTTTGTGGTAAACAGAAATTCTGATTGAGGTAAAGTTGGTTTTGTATTCGCTCATTAGGACATTCTGCCTAATAATATAATTTCAGAATAGTATTATTTGCAAATTACAAACAGGGAAATCATATTAGGGGCCTCACAGTGGCACAGTGGGTAGCACGTTCGCCTCACAGCAAGAAGGTCGCTGATCGCTGGTTCGAGCCTCGACTGGGTCAGTTGGCGTTTCTGTGTGGAGTTTGCATGTTCTCCCTGTGTTGGTGTGGGTTTCCTCCGGGTGCTCCGGTTTCCCCCACAAGTCCAAAGACATGCGGTATAGGTGAATTGGGTAGGCTAAATTGTCCATAGTCTATGAGTGTGAATGGGTGTGTATGGATGTTTCCCAGAGATGGGTTGCAGCTGGAAGGGCATCCGCTGCGTAAAACATATGCTGGATAAGTTGGCGGTTCATTCCGCTGTGGCGACCCCAGATTAATAAAGGGACTAAGCCGAAATGAAAATGAATGAATGAATGAAATCATATTAGCAGCCTCTGACTATCAAAGTACAACATTGTTGGTCATTTAAATAGTGCTAATGTTGTTTGGAAGTCATACATCAAAGATATTTCATATTTCAGACATATTTCTGACCGAACATTCAAATTTGCGTTGTAAACAATATAGGGACTGTTGAAATGAACGAATGTGCGATTATAAAACCAACTTTACCTCAATGAAATACTGATAAGTTTAACTTTAAATTGTGAAAGGGCAAATTAGGATTTATTTAAATCATTTTCTTTTGATTAGCAAGGACGAGTTTCATAGTAAGTTAACAAATAAATAAAATAAACACTTTGCATTCTCGTATTGAAATTATCGTTCAAAACTCTACTAATATGTGCTTCAAATATGTGAGAAAAAATAAGGGACCATTTTAAATGTGGAAACATTGTATGTACTGTACTGTACTGTACTGTACACTAAATTACTATTTGGTTATCATTCCTCATTTTCACAGCTTCTTCTTCAACAAGTTACATTTATATTTACATGTATTAAGTAAACTGATATCAAACTAAAGCATAATGCACATGGATTCACCGTAAACCCTGAACACACAAGCTAATACACCATTTGAATGACCAGCACCTAACAAAGTCTTTCAGTCCTCTTAATAATGTTAAACAAATATTATCACTCGCCCAAAAATATATATAAATCAACTCACCTGCGATGTCAGTAACGCTCTTGAACAAATGTCCCTCGTGAAACCGTTTTCTGTCAGCGTGTCGCATCGAGCGTAAACTGGCGCTACGTAGAAATGAGTAAAGTGCGTGCGCGTAACCCAAACCACACCTGAATGAGAGCGTGTGACGTCACGTCCAACTCACGAATCACCTGTCAGATACATAATGGTTGTGAAATATTAATTTTGGTATTGAAGGTGTGCTTTCTTTCTTTCTCTTTTTAAAATATTGTTTAACTTGACACATTTTAAATGTTTTTCTTGTTTATTTTTCCTCATGTTGACACTGTGATAATATGTGACTGAACAGCCTATATGAATATACAGGGTGATTCAAAAAGAATACCACAACTTTGAAAATCTGTATTTAATCAAAGAAACATGATGAAACCTTGGGTAATTAATCAATGTGAAGAGTACTTAACAAAGTAGAAAACAAGCTCAATATGTGTTCAATAGATGTTCAATACAACCCCCTCCAGACACTCGAGTCACATCAACCCGAAATTTGTGGTATTCTTTTTGAAACACCCTGTATGATAATATGGCTTTCTGAATGTATATAAATGGTTAATTAACATCAGAAAGTATGTATTATACCAGGTGAATTGTAAAGTATTCCCGATTAATAAAACAGCCAATGAGAAGAGCGTGTGGGCAGAGCTCTTTTTCTGAAACGCATTTCTGCTGCGACGAACTGCGTAAGTACACGATGAAATAATTATTACAATTAAACAGTTAAAACATTATTCGCAATACATACCTACTGCCACATGCATTCTTTATTATGAAATGCCCCTTTTTGTTCACAGAGTTCACGGGTTTAACGTTAAACTCTCCTGTAAATCATTTTCAAAATCTTGAGGTAAATTAGGCTATTCATTGTACGACATCAAACTAGTTTCAGATTGTGAAATACTCGTTATTTTTAAGCTATTAATCATTAATGTGTTTTTATTGACTTATTTAATGTTTATTATTCATTAATTATTTAATGTTTATTAAATGAAACGTGTAATAGCAGTTGTGAAAAACATTCACAATACTTTTAAACCCCCACAAAAAAACTTACTGTATCAATGGACTTGCATTTCTTCTCTTTACTGGACACATGGACATGAATGTTCAAGAGTGATTCTTTAAAAAGCCCTCAAACTAATTAAATATACAATTATTCTAGCACTTACTAATATTAGTGTGGACTAATATCTAGAGACTGCTATAGTTTTAGTACTCATTGCTGCATACATTCATTCATTCATTTTCCTTCGGCTTAGTCTCTATTTCAGAGATCGCCACAGCGGAATGAACCACCGACTATTCCAGCATATGTTTTACGCACACAGTACTGGGAAATACCCTTATCTACTCATTCACACACACACTCATACACTACGGTCAATTTAGTTTATTAAATTCACTTATAGCGCATGTCTCTGGACTGTGGGGAAACCAGAGCATCCGGAGGAAACCCATGCAAACACGGGGAGAACATGCAAACTCCACAGAGAAATGCCAACTGGCCCAGCCATGACTCGAACCCGCAACCTTTTTGCTGTGAGGCGACAGTGCTAACCACTGAGCCAGCATTGTTGCATACATTCCTAAAATAAGAATTTATTAATGATAAACAATAATCAGCAGGCGGCACATGAGGCCATGCGAAATTTATTGAATGCAATTGAAATTGAACATGTTATTTGAACAATATGACAGCACAGCGCCTGAAAGAAAATAAGAGAGAGCGAGAGACGTGCTGGAGAGATCAGAAAACACACACTGTACAGTTTTCTATCGTGCTCATTTACAGTTAAATAACCCTCGTTTGATGCTAGAAATGTCCAAATGAAATCTGTTTCCAGTAGTACCTTTTCTAATGGATGTAAGATATCAGCTACTGCGTTTTCAGGCCTGTGCGGATTATTTCCTGGTCCAAACACTGATATATTAACACTAAGTAAACGTTTGTATGGGAGTTCAGGTGAGTAAGTTAATGTTGCAAGCACCAAAAATCTTTTTTTTTTTTTGTTTGTTTGTAGTTGTTTTGTACAATTCCTACTGAAATAAAGGACACAAAAGAAAGGCTGTTTCTGTCAGGCAACAAAAGCCTCTACCCGTATAAAACCACATTCTGCCTTAAGATGATTGAAGTTGTGGCCAAATTTGCACCATTAAAATCGAATATTTGAATTGTCGAATATTTTCCCAAGTATATTTAGCAGATATAGAAAAATGTTGTTTACCAAGCTGCTTGGTATAAGCCATTTAATACTTTGGTACACTGTTAGCCTTTTTTTTTGCTCAAATATTGTCACCAAAATATCACATTAGCCAATTTTCACAATTCTTTCTAAACGAAACATTAATGAAAGTGGTCAGGCATTAAGGGCGAATGCCTACAGATTATTATTCAAAATGTCTTAAATTGTCACACAAGCTCTACGCACACAAAATGTGGCATGATTGAGCTCTTAAGCCAAAATATATATATTTATTATTATTATTATTTCAAATAATTTACCAATCAAACTATTTAGCCCTCAGTCGCAATACATGTAAATGGCTCCAACAATCCGGGGAAAATATACCATTTGGCAAACTGCTTTTAATACTTCTTTGTGATCCGAAACTGGTAAATAGTGTTCTCGAGATCAGTCAACAACACAACCTCACATAACAGTACAAAAGTATTCTGAACATGATTATTACTCCAGCACATGATCTTGGAGTCATCCGTGGACACGTATCATAACAATTCAGTCCAGCATAATCCACACATTGTTTTTAAACTAACGTTACAAAACAGTTTTTTTACCACTCGTCTTATTTAAGACCTTTTCATGAAAGATAAATACTGATTAAATAGATCATTATGCTGAACATTTCCTTCAGTCGGTCAAAAAACCCAAAAACAAAACAATATATATATATATATATATAAAAGCACATACATATATTGTAACGAACTCAAATGAAATGAATTCACAATCCTGCTGTGAATCAATGCCATTAGATAATATTGAAACCCATTGAACGTGGGTTCGGCCTGCAAACAATACCATTCACTGCACATTAGCACACTGGTTAATGTATACTAGATATGACAGGAACCTTCAGGATCACAAGCTACAAGCTATGTGAGAAACTTTCCATAAGCAGCCATACAATCATATCAGGACAGTTGTTAAAAAACGAAATCAAATAAAAACATCAAAAATGAAGCAACATAAGGCCACACGTTAACATATGTGCGAGATTTATGTACAAACTAAGAACATTCAGTGCGTTAGTGTACCAAATTAAAATAACAGGTCACACATGACAAACTCATTATTTTCCTTATTCTTTTGGCACGTTTAAATAAAAACAACATGTATGCGGTGCGGTAAAACACACAGATTTGGGAGTTTGATTCATCCCTTAGAGTTTTACATTCCAGTTGTGCATAATTTTTTTTCGCAAACGTGTGTGTCCAAACGACAACTGACGGAAGAGTGTAAAAAGTGTTGCAGGATTTGAGTATGTACAAACAAGTGCATTGAGATTGTGTACGTCCCATGCTCAGAAACACTAGGACTTGACAGCCGCTACTTTCTTGGGCGTTCCTGGTTTTTTGGTCTGCCACAGGTGGCTGTGGATGGTTATGGCGTCGACGTTTGCCGACATGGTCTTGGCTGGAATTTGGCTGAACTGCTTCCTGTCTGAGTTGTACTTGTAGAGGCCGTCAATCATCTTCCGCGAGATGGTTTTAGGACCAATGCCGGCCAACTTGTTGATCTCTTCTGTTTCGGGACAGTACATGTAGAGAGATCGAAACTGGCAGCCGGAATCCCGAAACAGGATCAGGAAGTTGTTGGCCCCTGATTTCTCCATTTCCTTGAGAAAAAAATATGATCAAATATAGCACTTTTAATTATACAGAAATGTATGAACAAAAACAGTATGCTTACCTCCAAAATCTTGTTTTTCTGTCCCTCATTGACTTTGCCAGCCAAACAGCAATGTGCCAAAGCATTCTGAATTATATGCTTGTTGGACTTTGCACTCGGCTCTTTGTATAATTTAGGACCTGTAGGAAAAAAATGGAGGAGCTATGATAAAATATAAAATAAAACTATTATATTATCTGAGACTGCTGTTCACCCTCCAATCCTCTAGAGGGAGCCCACAAAGTTGATTTAATTTGATTATTTTGTATTCAGGGGTAATTATGTTAAAAAGTTTGGTTGTAAAGCCCGGTTTACACCTGGTGTTAAGGCATTTCATGGACTTAACACTCCAGTGGTCAAATGCATTCAGACAAGCACACAAGACCACCTACTCTCTATCTACTGACCCTAATTTTTAGACATCATGGGGTGTGTTGCGGAAGAGCGCTAGCAGGATTTAAACTTTACCTTCTGAAATCGTATGCTTAATTTTAAAGTGATTATATAAAAAAGCACATAGTTTTCCTATCAGTCCTGATTCTAATACAAAAGGGCCTTTCACACTGAGTAGTTACAGGAACTCAGTTATAGGAACTACAGTTCCTAAAGTGCAAAGATACCAAAAAGCAGGTACTTCCACCAGTAAACTAACTCCTAAAACAAGAGTAATAAAGTTAAATGTAAGTCACATTTGTGGAAATCACTTAGAAGCAAAATCTGCTGCTTTTTGTGTGGTTTTCTGGTCTCCTTCAATGGTCATATGTAAATTGTGTGAACTTATTTCAAAATAAGAAATATTATATTTGGCAAAAACACTTAACCGAAGTATAAAGGTGCTTAGAAAAGCTTGAATGTAGAGAGTATTGCTCAGAACTAACATAAAGGCATTGACCTCCCTCTGGTGGACTGGAGGTGGAACTGCAGGATTCAAATACAGTTGGATTTTTTTGTTACCAGTGTATTCAGTGTTGGATGTCAGGGAGGATGTGGTTGAACCGTTTTCCCAGTCTTTCTCTCCGTTACGGCTGCGGGTGGGTGACAGGCATCCGTCTGCTGAGTCAGGCCTACTGGGATGGCATAATAAACTCAGTCAAACTTTGACAAAGAACAGTGATGATATATTTAACAACTCCTGCTCACATGCAAAGTCAGGCAGTGAGGACTTGGTGAATTTAAGTCCTTAATCATAAGCATGTGTTTTAGATTAGTCATTTATATGTAATTGTAATTAGCATCCGATGAAACACCAAAAATCATTTTAATATGACATTTTTAAAGCAACAAAATAAATTATAGCGTTTAATAATTTGTATTTTTTACAGCTTCTGACAAAAGCGTGAAGTGCGGATCTGTATTGTAGTTTTTGTTTCAGTGCCATTCAGTGCCAGTTAGTGAATTTAAATATCTGCTAGTTTAATAATGACAAAAATAAAACCAAAAAAGCAGTGATGGGTGAACTATAGTAGCCATCTTTATTGCTCAAAGATGGGGATCATTCCTCGTGTTGCTGCTGAACTCAAAGCAAAATAGGATGTTCTTCTTGAACAGAAGATTGAAGCACAAACAGTCTTATCCAACTACGACTGACCTTCTATTTCTCACACGAGGAGAGTTCAAAAAGAAGAAAAGACTGCCAGATGCTAAGCTATTGCTTCTAAGAAGCAAGAACATTCAAGAATATGAAGGAAAAAATACAGAACATTCAAGAATACGAGGTTAGTATTGTACAGTAAAGATATAGAAATACATACAATTGTTGAGAAACAGGAAAGAAATATTATTTTCTTCTAACAGCCTTAACTGGCTCTTACCTGGGTGTTTTCTTATCTGAGTTGACGCTGCCATTATCTCCAAGAGAAGCTAGAGACAGGCTGGAAACTGAAAAAACACGAGGTCGTGAACCTGGATTCAAAACACAAAACGGGACAGGATCCACAGTTACACAAGACAACAGCAAGCCCACTGAACTTTGTGTTACCCTCGTAACAGTACAGCTCTCTGCAATTATCTAGCTAACGTCTTTAATGTCTTGTAAACACATTTAAAAGAGTTTATGTATAAAGTACTACAACTCAAAACAAGTGTAACTTGAATATTTTGTACAGATGGTTGTGTCAAAAAGGAGGAATTTGAGCCAGATTGCATGAATTAGTTCAACTGCTTTGTTAGATTAGTTAGACAATGAGTAAACTGGTTAGAATAGAACAGATATTTTGAGCAAGTAAAGTTAGAAGGAAATGCAGACGGATGCAGTGAGCTGGAAAAAGAAAGGCTGAGAGTAGCACAAAGCATGCAGTACTGGGCTATGCCAGTAGGGAGTCACCCTCTACCTGCTGTGGCCCTGATAGGTGTCCTAGGGGACTCCATCACATCTCTATGGATGGACTTGGGCCGTGGTTTCCTTTGCTTTGCTCCCGTAGGCCGCGGTTTGACAAGCGTGTCCATGTCCTCCATCAGCTTCAGTTGTTTCCTCCTCAGGTATTCCTGCTTGATAAATTCTCGCCGAGCTTTTTCTTCTTCTTTCTTCAGGCGTTCTTCCTCTGCTTTCAACCTGTGGAGAAAAACATATATTAGAGTTCAGAACAAGGGGGAGGAGTTTAGACTCTTTGATTGACAGCTAAGCTGGCTGTTACCTAGCCTCCTCTTTCTTCTGCTCATGCTCTGCTTCCAGCTGCTGTTTTCTCTGTTGGCTTTCCCGTTCTCTTCTCAGCCTTTTCTCCAGAAGTGCTGCTCGCTTCATGGCCATGCTGTCCTCTTCCTTCATATCATCCTGACAACATAAACACATTATACGAAATTACTTCAATCAATCAATCATCTCTGTTGATGTCTTATTGATGCTGATGTGACTAGTCTTGATGAGCTAAATAAGCTACACAGCTCAGAGTCCCTGCAAAAAGCTAGCATCATAAATTATTTCTTTGCCTCAGTTTTTCAGTTTGACCTGGATAAAACAGCTGCATTTTCCAGCAAACTGTCCCAACGTAACCTCCTTCTATGACTGCACACTCCATGAAACATTTCAGATTTTATTATTAGCTAAACTTAACTTGCATTCAAATTACTAAGAATAATAATACTGAGTTCACATTTGCCACTAAGTACTCATAACTTGTGTTTAGTCTAAAGATTTATCTACAGGATTCCTCTCTACCTTGAAGAAGAATCCACAGCACGCTTTCTGATCATCATCCTGATTTTCCCCAGAGGCCTCCTTCTCCATTTCCTCTTCTAATGCCTGTCCTTCCAGTGGTTTGAGTACAGACAGTGGGACCTCAATCAGATTTTTATTGGTCTGATGGGCAATGTCAAATGGCTCTGTGGGAGTGACAATAACGGTCTCCATTACAATCTGCGACAAAACCTCAGAAACGGTAGATTCCACTGCAGGCTTAATGTCAGTTTTTGGCTTCTTCAGCTTTGCTTTTTTTTCTGTTTGCTTGATGTCCTTTGTGCTCTCCTCTTCCTCATCTTCTGGCTCCTTAGCATGCAGGTCAGTGTCTTCAGTTACAGCCTGTTGGGTTTCTTTGGTTGGGGAGGTGATAGTATAAGAAGAACATTCAATTGACAATGCCTCAAGACCTTGTTCAATGTCTTTGTCAGCTGTTGATAATGGTTTCTTATCGTTTCCCATATAAGAAAATGAGCAGGACATGGGCTGAGATGGGGAGAATCTTCTTAGGCGTGGTATGCTGTCCACTGACTGTGGGACAGTCAAAACTCTATTAAAGGGAGCAATCTTTAGCTCACTGGGTCTTGGTGTTCTTGGTGTCTTGGAATGGAAAGACGCAGACTTCCTCTTTAAATTAGTAGGGGAACGCTGTGTGGCTCTAGGAGAATCTGCAGGTGAGGGAGACCCAGAAGAGCGCGCCCCACTCCCTCTGAGCTCCCGTACCTGCTTTTGTGGTGAAGGCTGATGTGGTGACACAACCCAAGCTTGCTGCTCCCGCATCTGCATAATTATCTCCTGCTGTTGGGCCAGTCGCTGCATCTCAGTCTGCAAGAAGCTCAGAGAAGCATTCAGCTTCTCAATGGAGCGCGTGTATTCCATCAGGTCTGCCTCAGATGTGCCGTCCTCACCAGCAGACTTCAGCGGAGACTTGACAGGCTGGGGTGTCTCCACTGGTGTTTTGTTCTCCTCTGAGGTGGGAGTGTCCTCCTGAGATAGTGACGCACCATCTACTCCTTTCCTCTTTACAACTGTGAGGAAAGCACTGTGCCCCATCTTCTGACGGTGTCGGGTAAAGGCTGCCTCCACTTTCTTCTTCTGGGCCTCAATGGCTCGACGCTTCTCTTCCAGTCTCATGCGCAGCTGCACCATTTCTGCAGCCATGGCCTGAGCTGGGTCCTTGGATGGTTGATGCGCAGGGCTGGTCTCAGGAGAAGGGGCCCAAGAGACGGAGTGAGGAATAGCGAGATCTGACCCATCTGGTGTTGTGCCTAGGGAAGGAGCACCTTTGGTTTCTGTGTTCGGATTCAGTTTGCGGAATTTCTGCTCAGCAAAGCTGGTCAACTTAATCCCAGGTGTAAAAGCAGGGGTTGGGATACTTCCTCCAGGGGACTTGGCACTAAGGCTGCTAGGACATGGGCTTGTAGAGTCCTGGCTACGAGAAGCTCTCACCTCAAAGTCTTGATCCATGTCAAACTCCATGCTGACAGTACAATCTCTAAGGGATGAGTCCTCGTCGAGTGTCTCTTGGATGTCCTCTGTCCGCACATGAATGCCAGTGTCTACTTCAGTGGTGGATGTGCTAGCAACCCCTTTGGACGATTCTGATACTGAATCTAGCTGACTATCCTTTGCTTTGGGGTTTAATTCACTTTTACTCTGGAGGTGAAGAAAGAAGCCTTCACTGGGCACATGGGTCCTGGGGCTCTGTGATTTTTTCTCTGAGTTGTGGATGATCTCAAGGGCCTCTTCAATGCTAGGTGGCCCTGAGCCATTTATACGGCTGTTATGGTTTTCTGACAGGGTGTCAGGACAGCCTTCCTCCTCAATGTCCATGTTCTTGCCATTGACAGGCTGAAAGGACAGGTTTCTCTTTATGCCTCTGGTTCCATGGGGCATCTTGAAACCAAACCCTTCAGTGCTGACAGACCGAGTCATCCCTCGGCCAGTAGGTGTTTGGTTGTTACTTCCTTCATCAAATGGGATTTCAAAGGACACTCCCTGAGCAGGAGATCTTAAGAAATAAGACATAATGGTATTTAATGGCATGTAATGGCATGTAATTTAAAAGTCTGTGCATTTAAGTGTTAATAAGGAGATGGACTTAATCTTACTTCTTCTCTTTGGGCCAAGTGCCCATGAAGCTCTCCACAAATGACATTGATGTTGATCTCTTGATCTCACCTGTACAGCACACATACATAAACATTTATAGCACCGGACATATTTCAGTTTTGTACTTTTGCTATCAACAAATGATCTTGTAGGACTTAGGACTCACTTGAGCCTGAAGTCTGTGGTTGAGGTCGAAGTGGGAGACTTAAACATAAAAAAATCAATTCAATGTTAATAAATTAATGCAACACAAAATTGATACAATTTGACATTCAAATGAAATAAAGCATAAGGGGGAAGTTTTCGTAAGTGATGTTTGATCTACCTTGGTCTATCTGGACTAGGAGGTCTTTCCATGAAACTTCTCTTTGTGACTTTAGAGATGGGCACAGGTGGCAGATCTTTCAGTGAAGGAGCTGGTGCTATAAATCACAATACACAAGTGTCAATATGCAAATAAAGACCACAATTATTTCTGGGGGGAAACATTCCATTCTAAGTATAGGTTACCTTCAGTGTCCAACACCTGAGGCTGAACGAATTGCGGCTTAACAACCTCGAACCACCAGAAGAGCTCAGCCATAAACACAAGATAGTTATTCTGGTAAAAAAAACAACAACAGTAAAGTTAGTATCTCATCTAAAATAAAAAGAAAAGACATGCAAGGTTGGTTGCCAATAAGTGCAATATTTATCCTCTCCCACAAGATGTCTCTGCAATCCTCTACATGCTGGTAGAGCATGAACAGACACCACCAGTAGACAAAAGTGTCATTTTCCATAATATTTTAATTGTATGGCTTATATAGGGGATGCTAAGGTATTATATAGGGAAACATGGTGGCGCAGTAGGTAGCGCTGTTGCCTCCCAGCAAGAAGGACGCTGGTTCGAGCCCCGGCTGGGTCAGTTGGCATTTCTGTGTGGAGTTTGCATGTTCTTCCTGTGTTTCCGTGGGTTTCCTCCAGGTGCTCCGGTTTCCCCCACAGTCCAAAGACATGCGCTAGGTGAATTGGGTAAGCTAAATTGTCCGTAGTGTTTGTGTGTATGTCCTGGTCCTCCAGATTGGGGGTTAGCGTTGGGCTAACAACCCACCTCATAAAAACTAGATGTTATGAAACACCAACATGGTGCGGCTAAATATCAACTTTGATATAAATGGTTGTGGTAGTAAGTAAGTAAGGTATTATATAACATACAGTACATACAACAATTTTTATGCTATTGGTGGTACGATCAACATCTTATGCCTCTTTATACTGAGACCGCAATATCCATGTGACCTTGAATTCATAGAGCGTACCTGACATGATGAAAAATGCCTCTGATACGCTATTCCCTCTCAGCAGAAATTGCATCTAGCAGTTTAAAGGCACAGGGTAACAGCAGCAATTATGCGAGCCCACTCCCAGAAGACATTACCTCAGCATTTTAATTGACTTTCAACATTGAGTCCTTGCGCTCTTTATAGGCAAGTGCAGATCCCACTCAAAGCCACATCTATTGCATGTAACTAAATGATTAAAAACATTTACTACTCAAATAATCCAAGACATCCTTTGGATAAAAGCGTCTGCCAAATGCATAAATGGAAATGTATGGAGTGGTTGAGAGGGCACATGTTTATACCCAGATGGTGTTTGGCACATGCGTTGTCTCCCCATCTGCCTGTCTACCTACGTATTCAAACACAAGGCTTGAATGTATTATTAGCAGGCTTATCTGTAGTTTTATGGGATGTAAATGTTTCTTTCAATTAGTGACATTAATTTAAAGTGTTACCCTTAAATGGAAAAGATTCTTCGAAATTCTACAAAAATATATACACGTTAGCCTTTGGTTCAGCTGTTTATCAATTTAAATATTGGAGTCTGTATGATACCAGATCACAGATTCAAACCTGCACCTCCTGCACATGTGCTAGCCACACTGAACATTTCAATAAAAGGATGTAGCTAGGATTAGATTACTGCTGACAGAAACTAGGTCAAGGTTACAGCTCGGTGACCTGCTCTCAATTCTCTGAGATACAGCTCTGAAGTCTGGCACTGTATCAAATGCTCTCATGTCCTCTAACCAGATGATGCTAGGTGCTAATAAAACCCAACATGATGTGAGATTTTGCTGCTATTTGCGGAATAACAAAAAATAGTTGGGGTGTTAATTCCAGTAGCACTGCATTCAGAAAAAAAAGACATTTTAAATGTGGTTTGAACTGTAGTCTCTTTGTGGTTTACAAGTGTGGCCAAGTTTCCGAATCCGCTGTGACTGGCATGCCATAAAATGGCAAGCTACATCTCAGCATTGTCTTGACACTGAACCAAACCTTTCCATCTAATGCAGTTCCTGTATCTCAAGAACATCTTCACGACTGAAATCTTTGCAGCAGATGTTCTTTCTATCCAATCCAGAGAGGTTTGAGATCAAAGGCATCACAACATAACATTCAGAAAAAAAGAAAAACCGGTGTTCCCTTCCATCTGATCTCAGTCTATAGAGTTGTTTCATGACAGATTAGCTATAAAGTGCTCCAGTTTGACAGCATGTAGCTCACAAAACATTTTTTAAAAAGTCTTTAAAACATTTTATGGCCTTGAGAGAAAGTAAATTTTACAAAACAAGACATTTCTTTTTTAATAAAACCATTTAGGTTTCTTGGCAAAGCAAATCTATTGAGATCCTAGGGTTGTCAATAGTATGGACTTCACTACCATTCAATACTGAAATTTAAAAAAAAAAGTCCATATCCTGCTAACCTTTGAGCGCTGTGAGGACTGGGATTGGCTTTGAAGGGCATTGCTTCACCAATGTTCACCAAGCGCAAACACATTTACACGTACACCGAAGCATTTGAAAGCCACGTCTACATGGGTAACTAAAATCAATACTTTTGACAACCCTAGATCCTAACACACTGGCTTATCTCACAAACCCTGATTACTATATTGAAATATTTTCTGGGTGATTCTCAGAATCTTTTAGTCAACCGTCAGTCTTTGGAGGATCTGCTTCCATTGGGAGACTTTAAAATCCAGTATTTGAAAGCAAGCCTCATGCTCATGGCTTTCTAACATTTAATAATGCATACTTCCATTGGAGGTTATGTGAGAAAAAGGTGTCAATGAACAGCATAATATCACATATGTTGTGGAAATTTGATTAAACTCCACATATACATCCAGCTGTAATGCTTATACCAATTTAAAGGCAATGAATGTGGGTTAGTTCACTTAAGATTAAACATTTTTCATCATTTGCTCAACTTTATGTTGTTTCAAACACATAAACAGTTTCTAATTTTGTTTTGGAAGTCTTTCAATAAGACAAAATAAAAATACATTCATAAAAATACCTTCTTTGTTTGTTAGATTTGGAACACATAATGAGTAAATTACAGAATTTAAAGTTTTGGGAGAACTAGCCCTTTAAAGGTAGAAAAAAAATGAAAATTTCCCTCAGGCAATGCAAGATGTAGGTTTTTTTGTCTTCAATTGAACATTGAAGAAGATTTTAAAATGTATTTTATTATAAAATTTAAGCCAAGTGCTTAGCTTAGCTTAGCATAGATCATTGAATCGGATTAGACCATTAGCATCAGTTCAAAACAGTTTTGATATTTTCAATTAAATTAAAACGCAACTGTTCATCCCAAGCCATGTGTATTAATTTTGTGTTGCCTGTATGAGTTTTTTGACTCTTAAAGTGACAGTTACCGACCTCTGTTCTTCTTGGATGGCCTGAGGATGAGTTCATTACAACCAAATATAAATTTTTATTTGAACTATCCCTTTAATGTTCTCCTAAGGATGTACAACTCTCCTAACTGAAACCAAATCTAAAGCGAAGTTTAATGCGCAGGCTTACTTTGATGGAAGAGTGAGCGTAGAGCATGTCCTCCAGACTGAAGTGGCAGCAGTGGTTCAGCTGTTCCCTGCAGAAATCCTGGATGAGCTGGAGGTTGTACAGACTGTCTGCCAGCGACATGGTCTCATTCAGGCAAATGTCTACAAGTGAAAGATTCAAAGCGATACACTGATCAGGCGCTACAGATCATTCAGCCTATCTGCCAGGGCTCAGCCAATCACAGAGAAGACCATTAATCACAGGCTTCTAAATGACCCGTCATGTGATTAACGTCAGTCTTTGGAGATAAAATGTAAATTCATCCATCATTTGATTTCAGAGCTGGCAGATAATCAGGATACACTGTTCTAGTTCATCTCTGTGATTAGATTAACAGTGAGTTCTTGATGATTAAAGTCACAGAAAAAAAATCTGAGTGAGTAGTTGTGGAGTATTGTATTCAAATTCAGACATTAAACATAGCAAATAGGAGATGTTGAAATAAATCTAGATTTTGAAATTAATTTTAAATACATGTACAGTATTATATATTGTTTCACAACAATTCTTATATATACTATAATGTTATATAATCTTATATAAGAGCTCTAAATTAATCTTATATTAATAAAATTTTTCCTTAAATCAGTATTGTCAATTTTTTTTATATTACTATAATTTTAATAAAACATTAATACAGGACATTATTTTATAGATAGATATATATTGTGGATAAACAGAAATAACAATGTTATATTATATTATATTTTGACATAAAATAATAAAATACACAATAATAAATAATGTTTTTTTATGAAATGGTAAAACAACATTGGTCTTTTTTTCATTTTGTAATAATACAAAACTCAGTATTTAATCTGAGTTTTCAATTCAAGATATTATGTCTGTTTTTATACTAATGAAATGTTCAGAAAGTAACATTTATCTATTGTATCTTGTACAAAAGATATCTTTTTTAATATGTTAGTAATTGGAATCGGAAACATATTTTATAGGGGCAGCACGGTGGCGCAGTGGGTAGCACAATCGCCTCACAGCAAGAAGGTCACTGGTTCGAGCCCTGGCTCGGTCAATTGGCGTTTCTGTGTGGAGTTTGCATGTTCTCCCTATGTTTGCGTGGGTTTTCTCCGGGTGCTCCGGTTTCCCCCACAAGTCCAAAGACATACGGTATAGGTGAATTGGGTAAGCTAAATTGTCCGTAGTGTATGAGTGTGACTGGGTGTGTATGACGGTTCATTCCGCTGTGGCGACCCCAGATTAATTAAGTAACTAAGCCGAAATGAAAATGAATGAATGAATGAACATATTTTATAATATATAACAAGAAAACAAATTCTGTGAATTAAAAGAAAAATAAATGATTAACCAAACATTTGTCTGTTGTAAAATATGTAAAATAGTGTGCAAAAATATAAATGTTAAACATATAATATTTTATATAATATTACAATTATAAAAAATATCATTGTGGATATTGTGCTTTTTTGATCAAACGTGAGGGGGAAATCATGCAATATTTTATGAAAATTATGGAAAAATATGAATAACATTATACTTTATTTACATTAATACTGTCATTATTTGTATTTTACAATATAAGATTTTAAAATAAACAACAGTATACCTTTATAGTAGGAAAAACCCATTGTACAACCCCAAATCAGAAAAAGTTGGAACAGTATGGAAAACGCAAATACAAAAAAGAAAGTAGTGATTTTCAACTTTACTTTGACACAAATATACAATCTATCATAGTTTACATTATTTTCTTGAATTCATATGTGGAGCATGCGTGTTATTTGTGTTCAGTAATGTTGCTGATTTTGGCAGGTTTGCGCACCTCTCAGGCTGACGGTGGCGGGGCAGTAGAAGTGCAGCAGGGCGGCGAGGGCACAGCCATCTGTGCTGTCCTTCAGCAGGTTGTCCACCGGAGGGATCCATGGCAAGCACTTGGGCAGGACCTGCTCCTTCCTGTAACGCGCCTGGAGAAAACACACACCAACAGCGAATCAGGAGAGTAAAACACATATTTGTATAACTCATATTGTAGAGGTCTGATCAATGGTATGGAATGTAAAACGTGCAATGAAGAATTCAACTAAAAGAAATGGATACCATGGATGGCAACACTAAATGTTATTTTCTACTGTATGTTTATGGCAACAGTCAAAGTTCATCTGAAGTGCCTTGAAATGCTTTGTTCAAGAATTCTGACACAATTTCAATTAAAAGTTAAAATCAGGATGGGCCATATTGAGTAACTCATCCCATTTAAAAGAAAAATAGCCAATAATGTTTTATTTATTACAATAGTTTATTTCACAACTCTGCCAGTCAGAGCTATTGCTCTAAAGTGCGTCATTCTGGCTTTCTAATCAGTCTGTCTAATCATTTCAAGACTTTAAAGTCGGCATGAAATCAAAATGTACTTATTTTTATATGTATATAGTTGCTACGAGTGAGACACTCGCTCTGCCTCCTCCACATCAGCAGAGGGAACTCTCACCCGAATACTGACACATACAGCCTTGAACTACATTACTCAGCAGCCCACTTACCTAAAACTGATCACGCACACTATATATACCCTTCTCTACCATCAGTCTATATGCAAAGTCTTGACTTGCCCTGGCAATCATTACTGAGCGGTTTTCCTGGTTTACCATTGTTATTACCCTTGCCTGATTTCGTACTGATTGTTTGCCGCCTGCACTTTGACCTTATCCTGCTTTCTGGACTCTGATTGTTAGTTGACTGCCCCGACATTAGCATGCTTTCTGGACTTTGATTGTTAGCCACCTGCCTCGACATTAGCCTCAGCTAAGATCCTCAGCCCTATGAGTCTTTGTTACAATAGTAGTGTTTGTTATAAAAGAAATGTATCTGTGCACTTCATTATTTTTTAAAACTTATATTTGCTCTCATAATCCTTTGTTCAATACCATAACATTCCCTCCCTCCTCGAAACAAGTTTTCTTTACTTCTGGTCACATGGAATGCCTTTAGAGCAGGGCTATCAGTGTGTGTCTCACTGTTGTCTATTTGTCAATCTTCCTCCATTTTATCATCTTCTTCCATTTTATCTCATTTCAGCCCTGTTTCGAATTGTTTTTGAATTCAGAACCGTTTATGTACGAATGTAGGTTATGACATCAGAAAAAAAGACAATCATAACTTACGTTTAAAACGTAATCATAACTTACTTTAAAATACAGCATTCAGTTTAACTAGAATGGGTCTGATTAGTGTTGTCATGATTACTGTTTTCAAGGTAAACCATGGTCCACTTTTTTTTAATGGTCAGTTTTACGGTTTCAAATGATCATTAAACAGTGACTGATTCTAGAGATTTTGAAAAATCACGGTAACTCCTGTAACACTGCAATTAGCTAATTGTAAAAATCTGCAATGTAAATGCATGTTTATATAGACAGTAAATAAATATATATCTATATATACAGTAAAAGTATGTTGTGTTGCTATCATTTAAAGTGTGTGCTGCACACTATTGCGAATACTGAGCTGAAGGTTGACTTCACAAAATTACATCGCAAATAATATTTGATATTCATAAAAATCACAGATATTTTCATCAAATTGCACAACACTTTTTGCCTTTATAGTGAAAAACGACATAAACATGGATTCCTGCCAGGTAGTTTTCCAAGTGCCAGTTTAACGAATAAGAAAACCAAAGGGTACATGAAATAATACAAGCATAAGTAAACAAATCCAAAATGCTGGGATCCACGGTTATGTTGTTTGTCACAAAATTGAATAAAGCTGCAAATTTTATTTGTTGTTTGTTCACTTTCAGATATAATTCTTGGTGGAATGCCTCAAGTCTGCCTGACATCTGACTTTGAACATTTTCAGGTAATTCTAACGAAACCCTGATAACATTAATAACCGTGATCATTTTAGTCAATATAGTCATGATATGAAATTGTTATTTCGTCTCTAAGTATCTCTAGATCTATATATCTCGGGGTCTGATACATTTGTTTTAATGCGTGATGGGTGAATATGATTTTCTCTATGCTGTTGTGTCTGCTGTTAGACTGTTACGGCGTGTTACGGTGGTTCATGTGACATTTCACGAAACCAGACTTCATTCAACCCAATGAAAAGCATATTTACACTGTCTGAATCACTTATTCCCTATATAGTGTGTTTTAGTATTTCTGCGTTTTATTAATCCTCCCCCTCAATGTTACGAATAAACATGGAGGAGTTCAGATTAACACTATGTCGACAACCTGTAATTATTTTCTTAAATATTCACGTGTTTAGAGGAGAACAGTACCTCGCTTAACGTGAACATCTTGTAGAGGGCAGGACATTTCAGATACTAGAGAGCATTTGATTGGCCAGAAGATCTGGTGAGAAGCTGAGGTGCACTGTGAAGTCCTTATAAGTTCTTGATTCTCATTGGCGGAAGTGAGAAACTAAATAAAGTTTAAATGGTTATATCTTCTATTTGCCATTTTTTTTATTAGACTAATCTTAGGCTAACATATTGATACAAACACCCATGAATGGCAAATTGTGATTTCAGGGGGTCTTTAATGAAGCTGATGACAATGAGGAATGGTGAAGAGTCGTCATGGCAACAGAAATGTGATGTAAGCTTGAGATGGATGAAATAAGGCATCTGACAGTGGCACTTACAGGAACCAGCTTCATGTACCACTTGGTTGGAGACTTCAGGCGGTCATAGAGTGAATGAAAGAGAAGGAAAGAGCAGATACATCAGAGATCATTGAGCCTAATTGGCTGTTCACGTCCCGCATCACATTAAGTCTGATGATTCCTTCTTTACCAGAAACCAGCATATAATGAAACTCTTACAATCTAAAGAAAGCTTAGCAAGACAAACAAAACAAAACAAACAAAACAAAAAACAAAATTAAATTAAATAATATTAAATAAATAAATAAATTAATAAATTAATTAATTAAATAAGTTAGCGCACTGACATATAGCGCAACACTGATCCGGGCATCCCGAGTTCAAATGTCAGCTCGAGGACATTTCCCGATCCCATTCCCCTCTCTCTGTCCCACTTCACTTCCTGTCATTCCTACTGTATTGTCAAATAAAAGCAAAAATACCAAAAAATCATCTTTAAAAAACAGAAATACAATAAAATATTTGCATGGCCCTTAAAAAAATCACATATCCTTGTACGCTTTAATTAATAATGTATGCAGGAAGGCGGCATAAACTTGTCACTCACCTAAAATCATTCAATAGCAAACCACGACAATACAATCAATTCCCATTGGACAAAATCAAGTCCCGTCCAAAAGTGAGATCCCGTTTCACTTAAATACACATCGCAAAAGAGAAGAAAAGACGACTGCAAATTCACTTTCATGCTGACTTTAACATTTAACATCAAGACAGAAATAGAAACCAAAAAATATATATATATTTATATTGTCCCGGTCTCTGTCCCGTCTGCAGAGGACACCGTGTCCTGGTTCCTGCCATGCTTCTGCTTTTTATTACAGTTTAAGCTTCTCTCAAACTTCTCTCAAGGCTTAAAAGACTGGAATCAAGAACAGTATCATCAAAGGCATGCCAAAATATCTGCAGGGGTCCAAACCCGAAGAGCAGAAAAACTGACAGAAATTAAACCCCTGCGAATCACAATATTAAAGCACATTTACCCAGGATGCCCTAGAAAGACTGCAAACTTACAGGATTAGTCTTTTGCCTGGGGATTATGTCTAGAAACAAGTGTGTACTTTTGGATGGGCAACAAACAAACAAAAAAAATGCCTATATTGATCTGTTATTAACAGTGAATGACCATAAGATCGTGTTTGTTCTGTTAACAGAGCTGTTATCATCTGTTGTGTTTGTGTGTCAATCTGATTGCTTTATGCCATGCTGGCTGTTGCAGGATGTTTATAATGTTGTGTAACGTCCTGACATTCCTCTTCGGCACTGATTGTGCCCGCACTGCCTCTCAAACACACATACACACACCGCCTATGAGAACTGACTGCTCTCATTAGCGTCAGATGTGTGTCCCCGGGAAGGGTGAACCAAATTCTGTCAGACGCTCAAAACAGTACAGTCTGATGACTCTGCACTTCACACTCGCTCCAATTGTGACATTAAATGATAAGCTCACCTAAAAATGAAACTTTAGTCATCATTTACAGACCATGACGTTTGGTTTTTTAACCAAAAAACTGATTTAAAAAGTTAAAAAGTATGCTCTTATAATATTGACCTTATTCTGCGATGTGGAAGTGCGCTCATTTTTGCGATTGTTTTGGAACTTCCGATTCAGTTGCATACGGGAGAAATGTCTAGGAATAATAAACTGGGAAACGGTCAAACTACTTGCTCTACAAACAAGTGTGTTCATGACTATACATAAAAAAGTAGAATAATGTAATAAGAAAATATCAGTTTGCAATATTAAGCAGCATAACGAGCTGTTTTTAACGTCAAAAAATAAATGGAAGTGAATGAGACCGGAAGTCTTGAGTCACAAAGATTCCAATGGCTGTGCCTGCTCGAATGTGAAGAATAAGGTCAATACAATATAATGCTAGTGAATAAGCAACGAGCATTATGTTTTTTTTATTAAAGACAAAAAAGTATCTCTGATTCAACCAGAAAAAGAAAACGGATTGTGTCAGCACATACGGTTTTACTATGTCAATTGGCCAAGTTGCTATATTTAGGACAAGCAGGACATTTGTTGAAATTTCTTCTTTTATGTCCAATAAAAAAAACATACGCCACTGCATTAACACAATGGTGAGTAAATCATAACTTTTGGATCACCCGGCCTATTTTAAACATAGAATTATTGTTATCTGTTGCTATTGCTATCTGTTTAAACGAATACACAGGGTACATAAACACTCTTTTCCTTCAGAGAGAAGGTAAAACAAGGTGAAAAACCGACGTCATCCCACCATGTTCGCCAAATATACTGTCACGTCAGGACAGGAAGATTTAACGCGAAACGTTTTAGACATGATTCAGCAAACATCGCTCTTCCATCAGCCTGCTGGAGCGTCTGCATGAGGAATCAGCAACACTGTGATTCAGCAAAGTCAGAAATACCCTCCAACTGCAGTATGTTACAAAACACGACAGCACAAATGATGATGTGCGGCAGCGTCCTGTTAACTCACGTCAACTCAGGCAACACTTACTGGACAATCTGACATCCTTTCAGACAAGAATGTGCAGTAACAGACTAATATTAATATTTATTAACAGATTTTATTTGTTATTTTTTCAAGTTTGACTTCTGATCATTTGGGCAAATTATTATTTTTTTTTAATGGCCAGTTTCAAATCTTAATGTTTTAAATGAATATTAATGCTGTACATTTCAGTGTGGAACAAAATGTATTAAATATTGATTGCATTTAAATGAGATACAGAAAGGGAATATCAACAGAACACTGAAAAATACTGAAAAATAAAATGTGAGTGTATAAATGTTTTATTATTTTAATAGCAAAGTATAAAAGTTTGAAATCTGTTTATTTTGCACAGAACTGCCTTTTTAGTAATGCTTTAATACTTTACTAATGTGTCTTTTAAACTTATTCATTTTTTTATTTTATTCACTTTTAATTTGATTGTAAAAATCATGTTTTAGTCAAATTTGTTCAATGTTTAATTTTGTTCATTTCTTTTCTGTCTTTCTTTTTTTCCCGAATGTTTTCATATTTTTAAAATGTTTAAATTGGATAAATCTGCATTTTTTAAAATGTTTTAATTCTTTGAATACAATAATAATAATAAATATATATATATATACTATATAAATATAGTAACCTCAACAGTAGAGCAAAAAATAACAAGTCTATTAAAATAATTAAGATACCATAAAATAATAATAATATGCTTTGTTTTAATTAATCATTCACCAGCATGGACCACGCCACACTTTGAGCTAGACTTTAATGTAGGGATGTAGGGATGAAAAGGGCTGGTAAGGGAACAGTGGGAGTGGAAGTAAGAGGATAAATAGTGAACAGGTAGGTAGGTTGATGTCCTACGATGATGCCCAGAGGGGGTACCTTCTCTGTAATATTTTGTGTGTGGAGTGATTGGACCCCCCGATTTAACCTAGGAGGGAAGAGAGGGTTATAAGTATTGTTAATGTGAAGCAAGAAAATAGAGGGAGGGAGGGTGGGTTCGAGAGAACGAGAAGAACAGTGCTAGAGGGCTGGTCTGCCTTAAATAAGTTTTAGGGAGTAGGTGATTGGTTAAGGAGGCAAAGTGAGGCGTGGTCCCGCTGCCGAACCATTGTTAACATTTTTTAAACCTACCTAAACTATAAAATGGCAAAAAAAGCTTGTGATGTATTTATAATAATTTATGAATAAATACAAGTTACTAATTAAAAATTATTAATATTGAAATAAAAATAAAATAAAAATCTTTTAATTCATATGACATAAATTGATGTTAATTTATCCAAAAAGACATATATTAATATTCATTAAACAAGTCATATATCATTTATCATGAAAAATACTGAAATAACAATACAACAAATGACTAAATCTTTAAGCGATGAGTTATTGCAAACCTATGGCGTTGTTTTTTGTGTTCAAGATTGTAAATTTAGATTAATTAAGCTTTGTATTTTTCTGTCAAATATGTAAGTGTACTGTAGATCAGAATAACCTGGCAATTCATGCTGGCAGATCATTTTAAGCAGATTTCAGAGACATACAAGTGTCAGTGTTCGTCTATGTCATCATGTCATGTGCCATTGTTTTCGTCATGTGATCCCTTTGTTCTGTCTTTTCCCGCCATGTTCAGTGTTCATTAATCTCACCTGTGTCCATCCTTTGTGCCCTGTTAGTTTAATCATCCCTCCGTCTATTTATATCCTACCCTGTGTATCATTCGTTGTCTGGTATTGTATTGTCTTACGTGATGTCCTGTCTGCCCGTTTCCCGTGTCTGTCGTCAGTAAGTGTTTGTATCAATAAATCCGTCCTTTTGTTAATCCCGTGTTCCTGCCTTGTTATGTCCAACAGTGCGCGTGACAACAAGTACTCATTATGACCCAAAAAAAATCATCTTTTTTGTAATTTCCTCCCCCAGATGAAAGCGACGGTTGAGTCACTGCTGATTCAGAGCGAGAGCAGAAAGTGCACATTTACCTTTGGATTCTCAACAGGCTCTGCGTTCTGCGCCTCCATCCGCCTTTGCTCCTGCATTATGATTTCCTTCAAGTATTCATTTACCTTGAAAAAAAGAGTAAAACAGAAGAGCCTTTGAGGATCTGTGCATTAAAAAAACATCACTGCCATTATATTCAGTACAAACGCATCTGTTCCCCTTCCTTTATTATATTATATTATACTATTACAATATATTATATTACAATATATTATATTATAAATTATTATGAATTGATAAAAAGCTACAAATCTATTAATAAAGTTAAATGCTAAATTAAAATAAACATAACCTATTTATTAAATGTAGAATAAAAAATCTAAACAAAAGACTTCCTTTAAAATGTATTTTTATTTGTGTATCTTACATGATTTTATGTCATGTTACTTCATTCATTAATTTTCTTTTCGGCTGGGTCTTTATTAGACCAGGGTCACCACAGCAGAATGAACCGCCAACTTATCCAGCATATGTTTCGCACAGCAGATGCCCTTCCAGCTGCAACCCATCACTGGGAAACACCCATACACTCCCATTCACACACATACACAAAGGACAATTTAGCTTACCCAATTCCCCTATAGTGGACTTGTGGGGGAAACCGGAGCACCCAGAAGAAACCCACGCAAACACGGAGAGAACATGCAAACTCCACACAGAAATGCCAACTGACCCAGCCGAGGCTCAAACCAGCTACCTTTTTGCTGTGAGGCGATTGTACTACCCACTCTGCCACCGTGATGCCCTATGTCATGTTACTTTCTAAATTAAAAATTTTAAAAATACACAATTGAAGTATTTTACAAATTCTTACGCATTTGCTTTTTTAACAAAATGAAATTTTCCTGCAGTCCTTGATGGTCTATTTAGCATGAGTGTGTGTGTGTGTGTGTGTGTGTGTGTGTGTGTGTGTGTGTGTGTGGGTTTGTGTGTGTGTGTGTGTGTGTGTGTGTGTGTGTGTGTGTGTGTGTGTACATTTACTGTAGTGTCTGGATTTAGGCTGACAGTACAGCTGGCCTGCAAAGGAATGTAAACAGATATCCAGAAACGTCCCTTCATAGACATCCAGAGATGCCCAAAGAGACAATACACGGCCAGGCAACTATTAAAGCCACAGTATAAGAGCAAAATCCTTATTTTTAGGCTCATGTTGGGTTTTGGTGTTAAAAAAATAACTGTATAAAAAGGCTAAGATCCACATCAAATCTTAAAATGCACATTAAACTGCTTGTTTCACACATTTTATCTCTTTTTTGATCTCTTTATGAACATGCTGAAGTTGTTTTGTTGTCAGAGTTTTTGGTGAACAGAAATCTTTCTTTTTTTTAAAAAAATACAGTGCATCCAGAAAGTATTCATAGTGCTTCACTTTTTCCACATTTTTTTTATGTTACAGCCTTATTCCAAAATGGATTCAATTCATTAAAAATAAAAAACCTGAAAAATCACATGTACATAAGTATTCACAGCCTTTGCTCAATACTTTGTTGATGCACTGTTGGCAGCAATTAAAGCCTTAAGTCTTTTTGAATATGATGCCACATGCTTGGCACACCTGTCTTTGGGAATTTTTGCCCATTCCTCTTTGCAGTACCTCTCAAGCTCTATCAGATTGGATGGGAAGCCACGGTGTACAGCCATTTTCAGATCTCTTCAGAGATGTTCAATAGGATTTGGATCTGGGCTCTGGCTGGGCCACTCAAGGACATTCACCGAGTTGTTGTGAAGCCACTCCATTGATATTTTGGCTGTGTGAACCGTCACCCCAGTCTGAGGTCAAGAGCACTCCAAAGCAGGTTTTCAATCAGGATGTCTCTGTACATTGCTCCATTCATCTTTCCCTCTATTCTGACTAGTCTTCCAGTTCCTGCTACTGAAAAACATCCCCACAGCATGATGCTGCCACCACCATGCTTCACTATAGGGATGGTATTAGCCTGGTAATGTGCGGTGCCTGGTTTTCTCCAAACGTAACGCCAACATTCACGCCAACATTCACAATGTAACATTCACTCCGAAGAGCTCAAGTTTAGTCTCATCAGTACAGAGAATTTTGTTTCTTGTGGTCTGAAAGTCCTTCAGATGCCTTTGGCAAATTCCAGGCAGGGAGGGGCTTCCGTCTGGCCACTTTACCATACAGGCCTGATTGGTGGATTGCTACACAGATGCTTGTCCCGCTGTAAGGTTCTCCTCTATCCACAGAAGAATGCTGGAGCTCAGTCAGAGTGACCATTGGGTTATTGATCACCTCCCTGACTAAGGCCCTTTTCTCCCGATCAATCAGCTTAGATGGCCGGCCACCTCTAGAAAGCGTCCTGGTGGTCCCAAAGATATTCCACTTACGGATGATGGAGGCCACTGTGCTTAATGGAAATTTCAGAGCAGCAGAAATTTTTCTGTAACCTTCCCCAAGCCTTGTGCCTCGAGACAATCCTGTTTTGGAGGTCTACAGACAATTACTTTGTCTTCATGCTTGGTTTGTGCTTTGACATGCAATGTCAACCCTAGGACCTTATATAGACAGGTGTATGCCTTTTCAAATCATGTCCAATCAACTGAACTCCAATTAAGCTGCTGAAACATCTCAAGAATGATCAGTGGAAACAGAATGTACCTGAGCTTAATTTAGAGCTTCACTGCAAAGGCTGTGAATACTTATGTACATTTGAAACTTAAGTACATTACATGATTTTTCAGGTTTTTTATTTTTAATAAATTTGCAACAATTTCAAAAAAAATCTTTTTTCACATTGTCATTATGGGGTATTGTGTGTAGTATTTTGAGGAAATAAATGAATTTAATCCATTTTGGAATAAGGCTGTAACATAAAAAAATTTGGAAAAAGTGAAGCACTATGAATACTTTCCAGATGCACTGTATCCTTACTTGTGTTCCGATGATGAATTAAACTCTTACAGGTTTGGAATGACATGAGGGTGAATTTGTTTTTTTGGGGGAGTGAATTAACATGGATTGCACTGATGTGAAAATTTAGGCCAAAACCAATAATAATAATTTATATTTCAAAGCCAATAACCGATATGTAGACTGATAAATATACATCTTATGAATAAAAAATACATTAAAAAAAAAATTCTAAGCTTAATATCAAAAATAAACGGCAAACAAATACTATTTTATTTTAAGCTATTATAAACAAAAAAAAACACAAACAACTAAGAGAACTGTAAAGAAACATCTAGACCTTTCTTCTAGACCCAAAATCATTTACAAATTGGAATTCTGAAGTCCTCTTCCTTCGCAGAGAAACCCCCCGCACTGCCTATATCTTGTCTTTCCTTTAATAAAAACATTAAAAAATAAGTTTCCATCTGCCGATAACGATATAGCAGCCAATATTTTATGAATTAACACTTTAAATTCAAAACTTTGAATAAAAAGGAAACATAGCTTGTGTTAAGGTGCTTTTCCACTGCATGCTATGGTGCATTTTGATTTGGTATGGTTCACTTTTGGGGGCTTTTCCACTGTTTTACACCTAGTACCAGGGGTGAGGCTACACAAGTGGCCCACCCAGACAAAAATGTTTTTACTATATAAAGTCCTACATTGAAAAAATATGCAACAAATGTAAGGCAGATTGAGAATGTAATTTGATGCATTAGTCACTGTGAGTTTGTCAATAAAATTTCAATCCCCCATTTCATTTCACAAAAATGTCCAACTATTGCTTATGCTTTTGTTTTGTTTGTTACTCGCTTTGAGGAAATGGCATCAGCTCTGAAAATGAAGAGAATCGCTGTCAAGAGGTCTTATAATATTGTGTTTAACTTGTTTTTAGCATTAAATAAAAATCCTTATATAAAATCTGAAAATATTGCTAATAATTGAAAATCACAGGAGGGCTAATAATTTTGACTTCAACTGTAACAATAACTAAAACGATAATCCAATCCAATTTAAACGTTACCAAACTGCAGCGGAAATGCAAACCCAGCTAAGAAAAACTGAACCAAAGAAATCTGAAAGAAACAAAAAGCGCAATGGAAAAGTGGCTTTAAAAACCTGCACAAGACAATATGTTATTCCAAAGCATTATGCATAAGTGTAGTATTGAAATTTCCCAAAATGACCTTATTCATCCAGCTGGTGACGGCATCCTCTGTGTCGTAGGGCACGTCTCCGTCTGGATAATCGGTGGAGTATTGCTGCATGCAGGCCATCACCTTCTCCACGCTCACCGTCTCCACTGTATATGCCATCATCAGAGTGTCGATCATGGCCAGGTGGGCGCTCTGTGAACCACAAATGAACAAAAGCACTGTTAAACTGCTGACACTCTTCAATACCCAGCCAGTCATTCTCTCTGGAGGGTGTTGTGCTGGAAATGACAGCCTTCGTCCCCTGTTGCTTGACCCAATTCTTCATAGAGAAGACAGTTACTCAAAATTACAGAAATTTGATCTTGTATGTCACTAAAGTTCAATGCAAACGTCAACCCTGCCATGAAAAAAATAAAGTTTTTACCAAAATAGTGAAACCCTTTCTAGGTTTTTTTTGTGTAGGCTTGTATTTCACGGTACTGTAAACATACTCAGAAATGTCTCTGTCAATGTTTTCAAACAATTATATTTGATTTACCAAAGTCACACAAGAGTCGATTTCAAATCTGTCACATCCATAATGGAGAGGTGTCACATCCATAACCAAGCTTTTCTCTCGTAATTTATTTCAATTCTCATTTATTTTATTTCTCATAATTTTATTATCTATTCTTCAAAATATATTTATTATCTGTTTTTATCTGTCCTGTCTCTGTAATTCTGTTGCACTGTAGAAGCTTCTGTCACGAAAGCAAATTCCTCGTATGTATGAACATACCTGGCAATAAAGCTCTTTCTGATTCTGATTCATAAATGCAAAAATATCAAATAAAATAACTGCCAATGTCACATCCGTAACGCTGGAATTGCTCACTGGTCACTTTATTCAGTATATCTGTTTAACTGCACGTAAGTGGACCATATCTAATCAGCCTGATGTGACAGCAGCTCAATATATGTACACATGGTCGAGGTTGGTCTGTTGGAAGTTGAGTATTCAGAATGAAGGTGATTTAAGTCAGTGTTTCTCAACCACGTTTCTGGAGGACCAACAGCTCTGCACATTTTCTATCTCTCCTTAACCAAACACACCTGATTCAGATCATCAGATCATTAGCAGAGACTAAAAGACCTGTAATGGGTGTGACAGACAAGGGAGGCATCCAAAATATGCAGTGTTGGTGGTCCTCCAGGAACGTGGTTGAGAAACACTTATTTAAGTGACTCTAAACGTGGTTGTTGGTGTCTTAGTTTTCAAGAAACATTTGATCTACTGGGATTTTCACACACAAAGATTTCTAAAGTTTACAGTAGGGCTGCACAACATATCGTTTCAGCATCGAACGTCATTCACATCACAATCATTCACAATAGTCAAAATGCAAGATGTGCAATGTTCAGTCTATTATATGTCAATGTTGAGTATTATAATGCATCACTTGCATGTTAGAGGCCTATGACTGTATGAGGATTTTAAAGGCAATCAGGCATAAAAAAATGAAAGAACACTGTTTATTTCAACTGTAACTTTTTCTTTATTGTGTTGATCTATGCTTTTACTTTGATTATTAGATTGTATGCAGCAGAAGCACACACCAACAGAATCATCCCAATCCCAACAATTATAAATTTTTTCCAAACAAATATTCGAGTCATCGGGTGAAATTGTATTCATATTGCAATATACATTGCAGACTAACAAAATATCGCAATGTTAGATTTTTCCAATATCGTGCAGCCCTAGTTTACAGAGAAGGATCTGAAAAAGAGAAAATATAGAGTGAGCAGCAAGTATATGGCTGAAAATGATGATGCCAGAGAACAATGGTTCGATCTGACAGAAAGGCAACTGTAACTGTAATAATAATGCCTTTAACCTCATCCTCAATTCATCCATTTAAAATAAAGCAGCAAAACAGCAGATTGTCTCAGTCACGGCCAGCAGTTCCTCTGTGTAAAAGCAAATGAAAAGTGAACCCCCCGCCTCATCCTGACCACAAATTAATACATGTCCGTCTTCTTAAAAGGCTTGTGTGTACAGAGAGATAAGACACTTTAGGAGGGTATTGATTTTGTTTCGCTGAAAGTAAACATCGGGGAAAGGAGCTGGTGCACAGTGATTAAACAGTAAATCAGAAAACACTGGAAGAGGAGTTGAGCCCATCTAACAGTGGCTGTCCTTTCAGTTAACTGAACATCAATGTTTTTAAAGGCAGTCAAATGATTGTATAGGTGTAAATATTACAGAATAATGTCTAAAGCTTTTTTTTTTCTTCTTTTCCTCGAGTTTAAAAGCAAAGGTAAGTCTCTGGCAAATCAATCCTGCATTACTGTCACCCTTCACTACTATAGTCTACATTTTGCTAGCTATCAGAATACATACAATTTAAAAACACTGACTGTTCACAATTCAGATATAAAAACATGCAAATTTGGGCTGTACCACATTCTCTTTTATCAAAGAGCAAAGAGATGATAAACATGACTTTGTTCACCTATATCTTCTCTACCACGTCAGGTCTGGGTGTGAGATTACCATGTGTCTTATTGCCCATACACTGTAAAAAATGCTGGGTTCCACATAATTGGTTTGTGCTGGCACAACATAAAGGAAATAAGTTAACTTATTAGTTTTTTACCAATTGAACTTAAAACAATTAAGTTGTGCCAAAAAAACTCAAAAATTGTGTTGTTTCAGCTCATTTTAAAATATGTAGTTTGAACAAACAGCAAACATCATTTTTTTGAGTGCAGTGATGAATCTATATCTCAGGATATATTGTTTTATGAACTTAGTGTTGAAATGTTTTCATATTTGAAAAGTTGTAGTGCCTTCAAGTTAATTTGTCACTTTGATGCATTTTTATTGTCTCCACAATATTTGTGAATTATTCATTGCTGTGGACTTCATTTTAGTCACAAAGATTAATAAATTATATTTCTTAAATTATATAACTTATTTTTGGGTTACAATTCAATCCAGCAGTGTAGTTATTTTTAACTAAAACTTGGGTTAAGAAACATACAACCGAGTGTTGGGTACGTTTCGTTTTATTCCACCGCTCCCAAATCAACCAGTCCTCAATCCTGGTTTTCAACCAGTCAATTTTTGGTGTGTAGTCGTCATTTTGCCCATAGATGCAGAAGACATTGGCAAACAAAGACATTTTTACTTTTTTTTTTTGGAGATTAGCTGTTGAACCACTCAACTCACATGAAATATTTTGATAATGTTTTTGATTCCTTTTCTCAACTTTAAACAACTCTTGTTGTTGTCTATGGAGGATGAGAGAGCTCCAGGATTTCATCTAAAATATCATAATCTGTGTTCCTCATAAAGATTTAAAACCACATGAGAGAGGGTAAATGATGAAGTAACTTTCATTTTTATGCGAACTATCCCTTTAATGTTAAGAGTTTTGTTTTGCGTTGCAAGCTGTATTTGAACCCATGTTTCTTGTATGAGCACCAAAGCTTAACATGCCTAAAGTGAAATCATTCATTCATTCATTTTCCTTTGGCTTAGTCCCTTTATTCATCAGGTGTCGCCAAAGCAGAATGAACTGCCAACTTATCCAGCATTAGTTTTACACAGCGGATGCCCTTCCAGCTGCAACCCAGTACTGGGAAACACCCATACACTCTCACATTCACACATACACTACGGCCAATTTAGTTTATTCAGTTCCCCTATAGCGCATGTCTTTGGACTGTGGGGGAAACCGGAGGACCCGGAGAAAACCCACACGAACAAGGGGAGAACATGCAAACTCCACTCGAACCAAAGACCTTCTTGCTGTGAGACGGCAGTGCTAACCACTGAGCTTCAATCATGTATTCATAATCATGTTTCAGTTAAAGATCTAAAACAAACACCAAATTAGGCCATTATATAATGCAAAACACATGAGCTCAAATAGTTGTAGAGTCAAAAGTAAATTTGTCTATGGAGGATAAGAGAGCTGTAGGATTTCATCTAAAATATCTTAATTTGTGTTCCGAAGATGAACAAAATTATAGGGGATTTAGATGACATGAGGGTGAGTAATTAATAACAGAATTTTCCTTTAACCCCTTAATCAAATCACCACCAGGTGCAATGTCTGATCATAACTATGAGGAATCTGAAAGTATTTTGTAACTTTGATCTTCTTTTTGTGCTTTAGAATAAATGTAATTCACACCTCATGAATTCGTCTCATTATTTCCATTTTATTTAGCACTGCACTTTTTGCTGCCTGGCAAACTTTCTGACCTTTCGCTCTAAATCTAAGCACTCGCCGAGCTGAACAGGTAGTTCACAATGTCACAGCGCAGCTTTTCTGTCAAATCAAAAGCATATGAATTCAGTTAGATGGAAGGATTGGCTCTGACGGACCCCAGTGACACTGAGTTATGCTGTTCAGTCAGCAATTTTCTCCCTTGAGTGGGTCTGATTTCCTCTCCACATGAGCTGTGACACTCCCACGTCTTATTGCAGGAATAAAAACAGAAGATAGTCTGTTGCGTAAGAGCCGGGCTTCTCGTTTAAGCTGATTACACGTATAAATCCTTTTATTGATTAAATATTTCAGAGTCTAAATGGCCGTTGATGGTCAGAGTGTGTGTAATGATTTGATCTTGGCCTTTTCATAACAGCTTCACAGCAGGGATCAAACCCTCAAAGGTTTATTAAAGAGATAATTCACCCATTTACTCACCCTTCACTTGTTCAAAACCTATTTCTTTCTTCTGTTGAAGATATTTTGAAGAATGCTTGCTGTTAGCTGGCACCCATTGACTTCCATAGTATTTTATTTTTCCTACAATGGAAATCAATGGGTGCCAGCAACCAGCATTCTTCAAAATATCTGTTCAACAGAAGAAAGAAACTCATAAAGGTTTAACACCAAATGAGGGAGAGTAAATGATGAGGTAACTTTTTGCATTTTTGCACAAACTATCCCTTTTAAGTTT
>CAIGQW010031024.1:7251277-7267592 GCA_903798125.1 Danio choprae
ATAATGTATGAAAAGATCCTTCAGTAAAACCTTCAGAATACAGATATTAATAAAACTGTGCAGTTTGGTGTATGTAAATGATGCTAAAGTGGAGATTTATACAGTAAAGAAGAAAAAAACATTTTGAGAAAACTTTCAAGTTTATTTTTTAAACAGATATATTGTAATGTGTGATTAAAGAAACACTTAAAAGTGTATTTTGGATCTTTTCATAACAATAGAATGAAAATCTCAAAAAATAAAAAAAGTAAAAATAAAAAAGTTTAATCTAATTTATATTAAAATTTAATCTAAATAATAATAATAATATTAAAAAGTATACTGAAGAATTCACTATGTTTATCTTGTCACATAATGATGGATTTTGTGCGCGTGAATATGTTCTGTCTTATGTAAAAGTACTTGTATAGTCTGTCTTATGTGTATAGTTATGTATTTATAGTATCTGTATAGTTAGTAGATAGCATAGTTATATTACCTCTCCGGTATGTTAGTTGTGTATAGGTATAAAATAGCTCTTACGTCTAGTGTTGTGTTCATATTTATGATAATGTTTATGTACCACCGCAGTCCTGCGAGACATGACATTTTGTTCCACTGTATGTCCACACATGTAGCAGAATGACAATAAAGCTTAACTTGACTTGATTTGACTTCAATTATATGGATATGAGGGCAAAGGTTCCAGCGAAATAAACTTAATGTTTTATTGAAAAGAAAATCTCTTAAATCTTGGATGACCTGAGGATGAGTAAATTAACAGTATTCAATTGTTTGGTGAACTATCCCTTTAAGAGTAATCTATCAAAAATGCTGTTCGTTTATATATAACTCCAGAGAGTAAAACCATCTGTTCTGAACCTTCAAAAGTGAACTTTTCATAAGGGTGTATGATAAAGCCCTTTATAATTGTGAAGAAGCACAGGTAGATGCAACTCTGATTCCCAAATTTTGACAGGTTTTGCCTCTCACACATCAAAAATAGCAACCATGCTGAATTATTGATAGTAAACCACCGCAGTCATTCGGTTGGTGCAGTCAAACCTTATTAATGTATAAGGAAGTTTCTGAAAAAAACAGCAGGAGTCCTGTCACCTTCATCCACAACAAAGAAGACAAGCAAAGTTGACTAAATCAAAATGTAACTTTTTTAGTATGGAATGGATTAATAAAAGAAATCATCAATAATAACCAGCATCCGATATTATAATATATATATATATATTATTATTATTATTATTAATTTTTTTTTTTTTTATGCATCACTAATTATAGTAAAAAAAAATCCATACAAGCTCGTACAACAGGTAAAATCGCACTGTGTATGCCTGGCTTTAGAGAGTCAAATAATAATTATACAAAAGAAGTAAAAATATATAAACACTGCAGTATTTCATACAACCATATACTCTCTATGCAAGCAGGTGGTCACACTGGAAGTTACTAATCCGGTTACTAATCTATTTTCAGGTACTGTGTAGTATTATTTCACCTGCTGTAGCCATGATACAGCAGTAAAGTCCCTTAATTATTACGCCAGAATGAGAATATAGTTCCTAACAATATCAGACTAGAAAATTCAACTTTTAATTTTCCATCAGTCTTAGAACACAACATAACTACAGAAAAGTCAAACTTTAATTGAGAAAATTATCGAAATCTGCTGTCATTTTTTAGCAAAATGCTATCGGTCTAATCTGATTCAATGACTTATGCTAAGCTAAGCTAAAAGTGCTCCTGTCAGACCTGTAAATCGGCTAAATGGATTCAAAAATTGTGTAACTCAACTGTTTAAATTTAGGATAATTCTAAATTGAGCCTTTTTTAAAATGGGAGTTTTCCTTTAAACGATAATACAGGCCCAACTATAGATCCAGCATAATTACCAAAAGTCACACCACAGTCCTGACATAATATAGAGTTATAACTTCAGAGTTCTTTTCTAAAAACCTGTAATTTGACAGCTTTTAGTCATTTTTTGCACCTTGATGAGTCAAATTGTTTTAAATAATCACTTAAATGATGTTATTAAAGGTTGCAGTATTTTCTCAAAACCTGACTGCCACAAAATCAAGTTAAAGTGGAGCTCTGGAAAACTGAGGGCTCTTGTGTTGAGGCAGCTTACTGTTGTAGAAGAGCAGACAGATGGACAGCTCTCTGACGCTAATGAGGATTTGTGGCCTCAGAGTTCAAGATGCCGAACCGTTCATTGGTTTGTGAAGATCAAGCCATTCAATGCACACTATCAGCTACATGCAGAAACTACTCTAAACTGTAAAGACACAGCCACCAGCAGCGCGACACGATCATTTAGTGTAATGAAAATAATCAATTCGTCATGGGGAGCATGGGATATACTAACTATATCATTATTGCCACTATGCAAAATTGTTCTTCACGCAGCAAGAGCAGATTGTTAGCGATGATATGTGTTTGGTTGAGGCTGAGGAAGCCAGAGGCACAGCAAACAGCGGCGCGGTAATTAAATATCAACAGGAAGTCACTCACACAACAACGGCACCCTTTATGTCTTTAAAGCAGACGCTATGAGGCTGAAATACATCTTCAATGTGACAAGATACAGGACATAAAACAGAGTTATTAGATGTGGGATCCTGGGACTTTTAACGTAATGCGATGTTAGCGTAAGCACAATTGTTCATGCCTAGTTCTGATATTTTTTATCATTTATTGCACATATTGTAACTGTAAAAAATTATTTATGCCTTTGTTAGTAATGCAGAAGTAAAATACTGGACGGAAGCTTGGAACTGAAAAAAAAACATGTTTTCTTGGGAAGTAGCAGAAATAAATTTGTTGAATTAGCCAAAAATATTATTTGATATAAATTTGTTGAATTACTAATATTATTATTAAAACTGAAATAAAAAAATAAGCTGTATATCAAAAATACTAATAAACAAAAGTAAACAAAAATATAAAGTAATAACTAAAGGCGGCACGGTGGCCCAGTGGTTAGCACTGCAAGATGGCCTCACAGCAAGATGGTCGCCGGTTTGAGTCCCGGCTGGACCAGTTGGCATTTCTGTGTGGAGACTGTAAGTTCTCCCAGTGTTTGCATGGGCTTCCTCCGGGTGCTTCGGTTTCCCCCACAGTCCAAAGACATGTGCTATAGGTGAATTGGATGAACTAAATTGGCCATAGTGTAAGAGTGTGTGTGTGTGTGTGTGAATGTGAGAGTGTATGGGTGTTTCCCAGTACTGGGTTGCGGCCGGAAGGGCATTCGCTGTGTAAAACATATGCTGGATTATTTGGTGATTTATTCCGCTGTGGTGACCTCTGATAAATCAGAGACTAAGCCGAAGGAAAATGAATGAATGAATATTAAAATAAGCTAATCACGATATAGTGGCTGACATATCGCAACCAACCAATAAATGCTTATTTATTTTATCATTATCTCCCAAATAATTAAATTATCACTTGATACAGAATATTACAGCTAAAAATTATGGATTAGTTATACAATTTGTAAATAGTTTTGTAAATGATTACTTGCTTAGTTTTCTGCAGTTATGCTTTCAAAATAATACAAATCTGTTGCGAAGTTTATGTGTAGCATTTTAAATGATGGATTTTACTTGAAACTTGGATAGAATCGGCTTTAATATCTTTAATTTATTAGTAAGTAAAAATGTATTTATTGGTATAAGTCCGAATTTCATTCATTCATTTTCATTTTGGCTTAGTCCCTTTATTAATCAGGAGTCACCACAGCGGAATGAACTCCCAACTTATCCAGCATATGTTTAACGCAGCGGATGCCCTTCCAGCTGCAACCCATCACTGGGAAACACCCATACACTCTTATTCACACACATACACTACGGAAAATTTTGCTCAATCAATTCACCTATAGCACATGTCTTTGGACTTGTGGGGGAAACCCGGAGGAAACCCACGCAAACACGGGGAGAACATGCAAACTCCACACAGAAATGCCAACTGACCCAGCCAAGGCTCAAATCAGCGACCTTCTTGCTGTGAGGTGACAACGCTACCCACTGCTCCACCGCGCCACCCATAAGCCAAAATTTGTCATTAATAGTATTATGAATAGTAAATATCATGAGAGATGGGATTTTTAGCTTATAAGTTTATTAGATTTTTTGAGCTATTTCAGGGGCGGGTTTTATCTGAAATAGTTATTATTCAGACACAACAAATTTCTAAAAGCGGCCTTAAAGGAAAGGAATAGCTCACCCAAAAATAAAAATTCAGTCATCATTTACTCATCCTCCACTTGTTTCAAACCTGTTTGATGTTCTTCTGTTAAACACAAAGGAAGATGTTCTGAAGAATGTTGGAAAAACCAGCCATTGACTTCCATGGTATTTTTTGTTTCTACTATGGATAAATGTTTTTTCCAACATTCTTCAGAATATCTTCTTTTGAGTTCAACAGAAGAAAGAAATTCATGACAGTTTCGAACCACTTGAGTGTGAAAAAATAGTAAGGTAAGTTTATTTTTCTGGGTGAACTATCCCTTTAACTGGGTGCCTAAAAAGCCTGATAATTCCAAAGATTATCCCACAAGTTGGTTTAAAAAAAGTGCACAAACAGAGGTCCTCTCACCATCTGAATGGGTTTCTTTTGCAGGTCTCTCTCAGTCACCAGTCTCTCCTGGTCGGTGACATACAGGCCCTTTTGTGCCAGAGCCTGGATGACAGCATCGTGGCCCAGCAGAGGTTTGACGGCGTCGCTCTTCAGGATCAGACTTCCAGCTCTGCAGTAGAGCTCTGCTGACAGCAGTAGATCAGCCACCGGAGGCTTCAGGTGCTCTTGCTCATACTGGTCCTTGTAGAAGGGCTCGTTCAGCTCTTCAGGAACACTGTCTGTGAGGTGACACAACCACAATTAATGTTACACACTGGATGTTATAATGCTTTGATGCCTGATTTCATTTGATTGACAGTTTTAGTTAGTTTTACCTTGTGTTTTTATTAATTTAAAGAAGATTGTATATGAAAAATTGTTTGAGAAATCATTCATTCATTCATTTTCATTTCGGCTTAGTCCCTTTATTAATCTGGGGTCGCCACAGCGGAGTGAACCGCCTGTTTGAGAAATCGATTCTCAGATTTTCTAAATGCATCAAAATTCTCTCTTGACTCAATTCAGAGCTTAGTTTTTAACAGCAGATTAGTTAAAAACAGCATTAAAAACAGCTTAGTTTTTAACGCTGTATGCTTTACAACTAGCCGTACTCAGTTCACAATTTACCACTTGAATTTAAAATAGTCATTAATAAAGGTTTAAGGGATTTACAAGAGCGTGAGCTTTGTTTACATAAATTTTGTGACAAACTCACATGACTCAAATGCACAAGAACTCTTCCTTATGAGCAATCAAGTGTATGGTTAAAAACTAGCCGAGAGCACCATCTGTTGTTCAAAACTAGCTTAGAGAGCCAACTGTTGTTCAAAAGTAGTCTAGAGAGCCATCTACTGTTTAAAATTAACATATAACGCTATCTGCTGTTTAAAACTAGCTTAGAGCACCATCTGCTGTTCAAAACTACTCTAGAGCACCATTTGCTGTTTAAAACTTGCATAGAGTGCCGTCTGCTGTTCAAAATTAGCCTAGAGCACTCTCTGCTGTTCAAAATTAGCTTAGAGAGCCAACTGCTGTTCAAAAAGTACCTTAGAGCAACATCTGCTGTTCATAAATAGCCTAGAGCGCTATCTGCTGCTCGAAACTAGCCTAGAACGATATCTACTGTTCAAAACTAGCTTAGAGCACCATCTGCAGTCAAAAACTAGCCTAAAGCATCATGTGCTGTTCAAAACTAGTCTAGAGTGCCATCTGCTGTTTAAAATTAGCATAGAGCGCCATCTGCTGTTCAAAACTAGCATAGAACACTCTCTGCTGTTTGAAACTAGCTTAGAGAGCCAACTGCTGTTCAAAACTAGCTTGGAGTGCTATCTGCTGTTCAAAACTAGCCTAGAGCGATATCTTCTGTTCGAAACTAGCTTTTAAAGAGCCAACTGCTGTTCATAGCTAGCGTAGAGCGCCATCTGCTGTTCAAAACTAGTTTACGGCGACACATGTTGTTCAAAACAAGCTTAGAAAGCCATTTGCTGTTAAAAACTAGCTTAGAGCGCCATCTGCTGTTCATAACTAGCCTATAGCGATATCTTCTGTTCAAAACTATACACAGAATCGATTCAGAAGAGAACAATGATGCATTTGGAAAATATCAGAATTGATTCAGAATGTATTTCTCAAACCACTTCTCGCCACAGCTCAATATAAATGCAGTATCGATTATATCTACTATAGGCCATAACATAAACAGAATTATCCATTTATTAAACAAAACATATGTCACAAATTCACATCATTTCATAGTTTAGTGGATTCTTTGTTTTGTTCATTTGGAGTATGTAATATATAATTTTAATTAGATACTGCCATAATGTAAAATTAATTATTGACTGAATTATTGATCAGTTGCATGTTGAAATTTGTTTTCTTCAGAATTTGTGTCATGTGTTACTACTGTACATCGTCTTGTGTAAACTTATAATTAAAACAATCATACATTTTACAAAAATCATCAGGTTGCGACTGAATAGGATTACCTACACATATTAAGACATCTTCAATCCATTATATCACAATAGACAGCTGAGCCTGCAAGATTTTTCTCAGAATTTCAAAGATTAAAGTACTTTTCATCTTCGGAACAGCTATATATAGCCATAACTCAGCTCGGTATTTTCCGATCCTCTGTACAAGACTAATTTACCCTCACCCATGGAGATGAAGGAAAGGAGAAAGCCCTTAAAAAAAGCAAGACAACGTCTACCACACATCCACAAAATAAAAAATATCATTATCATGACTAAATGGGTTCATAGATGCGAATGAGGTCACCGTATCCATGGAGAACGGAGATGTTCAGCTATTTATGGAGATGGGTGAGAGTTTGGGAAAGCGCCTGCGTCCTTACACATCCTGATCACCTCCACATGCTTTCAATTTTCTGCGTTTAATATGATTGTAGTTATGGCAAAACAGATTTGAATCACTCTGTACGAAGAAAACGAAGATGTTGTAGATGATATGCGTAAATGGAAAACTAATGCAATCTTTATTTCTATAGCGCATTTTAGTAAGTAGATTGTGCCAAATCAGTTTAACATAGATGAAGAAGAAAGAATATGAAAGTCCATAAAAAGCAAGGGACCAAGATCTGTGCCTTGTGGTACGCCAAAATGTACTTTTGATCAATATGATGTCTCTTCATTAACTAATACAAATTGATAATGTTGCTATAGGTAAGACATGAACCAAGCCAATGCAGTTTCAGTAATTACCAACATAATGTTGAAGCCTATCAAGGAGAATGTTAAAAACATGTCAGTTGTTATTTAAGACAAAACACTGCAGATGAACAGGGTAATAAAATGTACTAATACTTCATCATAATAATAATATGTATGGGGAAATCCCTCATTAAAACCTTTCAGAATACAGAAACTGTGTAGCTGAACTGGGGATAACACAATACATAGGAAAAAAATATATTTTGAGAAAACATATTTTTTTAAATATGCATTGTAACTGAAACCTGCAGGCACAAATTGATAAAGTTTGACAAAGGTAATCCTTAAAATTGCATGTTGGATGTTTTCTTAACATTAGACTGATAAAACACTTCTGCCAAAATTTCAGAATTGACAGATGAAACATTTTGCTGATGGTCTTAGAGCCACAAGGCGTTGACATCATAAGTCAAAAATATGAGTGTGTGGAGCCGGGCCGCGGTCGCCATGGCAACAGTAGGGAGGCTGATCAATTCCCCGCTGTATGTTTGTACCCAGGAGCTCCTCGCTGCCTCATCAAAGACAGATGAAGAAACACAGAAGAGAAACTACACAGGTGCTTTCTGCTGCAGGCCTAAACTGTACGGTGGATAGTCGTGATAAAGCAAGCAAAAATGTGAACAATGGATTTTGTTTTAACATGCTTTTAAAAATATTATTGCAAATCAATTGAAAAATGTATAAATATATAATCTTAAAGGGATAGAAACTGAAACTTTTGTCATTATTTACTCACACTCTTTAATTGTTCCAAGCCTGTTTTGACTTTATAATATTAATATCTTCTTTAGTGTTCAGCAGAATAAAGAAACTCATAAAGGTTTGGAATCATTTGAGGGTGGATAAAAAGTGACTAAATTTGTATTTTTGGGTGAACTATCCCTTTAAACAAGCCATTTTATATACAGTACATTATAATGCTGTGATGCCAAATCATCTGTAGCACTACTCTATACAGTCGATTCGTGATTTTTCTGTCTTTGTCTGCTTGCAAGAGAGCTGTCAGCAAGAATGTGGTATATGACTTTTGTTAAAAAATGTATTCAAGATTCTATTACACCAAGAATTAAGAGTTTAAATCAGGGACTCTTCATACATGTTGAAGGATTTGTGGCATAGAGGAGATGCTTCATGGGTATATATTTTCATTCATTCATTTCATTCATTTTCATTTCGGCTTAGTCCCTTTATTAATCTGGGGTCGCCACAGCGGAATGAACCGCCAACTTATCCAGCATATGTTTTACACAGCGGATGCCCTTCCAGCTGCAACCCATCACTGGGAAACATCCACACACACCCATTCACACACATACACTACGGACAATTTAGCCTACCCAATTCACCTATACTGCATGTCTTTGGACTTGTGGAGGAAACCGGAGCACCGGATAAAACCCACGCCAACACGGGGAGAACATGCAAACTCCACACAGAAATGCCAACTGACCCAGCCGAGGCTCGAACCAGCGACCTTCTTGCTGTGAGGCGAACGTGCTATCCACTGCGCCACCGTGAGGCCCGGTATATATTTTGGTAGTGTTCAAAAATGCTCTATAATTCTACTATCAGCAGTATCTTTGCTCCATGTATTTGTAAATCATTTGATGTTGTTTATTTGGAGGATATCCCTAATGAAACTGAAACAGAGGACAAATTTTGTTTCAGATATTATTGGGAACATTTTGGTATTATTATTGTAATCCAAAAATGGTACAAAAATAGACCCTGCAACCAAAAGCATAATAATGCAAGCTAGAGAAACAGAAGATTCACATATATACTCAGAAAACAAAAACAATTCTTTGAGGACAAATGGAGTAAATGGTTAGCTTTCTCCTCTGTTTATACAAAATAGCATGAAAAATGACATGTTTGAATGCTATTAATTACTGAATAATTATATGTATGGCAATTAGTGTTTTATGTTATCTTTATAGTCATCATTTTGTCAAAAATCAATAAAGATTAAGTATAAAAACAAAGAGCTGTAAGTTCACTCAATTACAATTTTTTTTTCTGCATTGATTTCACAATAAATAAGTGATGATAATAATAAACCACCCTCGATTGGTTTTCAGCAACCAATGCACTATCAAGCAAGAATGCATTCAACAGATGAGAAAATACCATTAATGCCAATTCATTATCTCTATCCTTCCCAAAGGACCAAAATGGATCGATGGAAAAGCTTTTATGGAATTTAAAAGCTGACCACACTCTGTTTGACCAAAACAACCGCTTGCATTTCATTTGAACTAGTCTGGTGGCATCAAAAAAACGCCTATTTTAAAGCCTACATGAACTACATGAAATTTTAAATATCACTATCATAGTCTGAAATGTGTGTATGTAGTCATTCTTTGTAGTCTTTTATCATCTGAGCTAAGGTTACACAAGTCAACAAATGGGTCAATAACACCCTTAAGGCCTGTTGATCGAGCTACTGAATGTTAGCATATCCACATTGTTTAGCATGGGTCTTGTTCTTACAGTTTAAGGTCACTTTAAATGAAAAATGCTAAACAAAAGCAAGAGTTGTCCTTTGCATTACGCATGGGCTTGAGACTTGACTCTGCATTTTAATGAGAGGACCTAAAGGAGACCAGATGGCCGGTGGTGGCACCAGTTAGCCAATTACAATGCTATGCTAAACATAGAGCTCAGTGACTAAGTAGCGAATAAACATGGATGTCAATCTGTCAATCGACATGTCAAACCTGCAGATTTGATTGAATATGAATATATAAACCATATATATGATCAATAATTTTATTGATAATCTGACTGAATAAAGAAGTGAACTTTATTGTATTGAATGTGTGCTTTTAGTGTAAATCTATATTTTAAAATGAACTAAATTGCTGCTTAAATACAAAATACTTGAAACGACATTAAAATATATTATCAAAACATTCACATACACTAAATATATTTCGATGGCAAATTATTAATTATGAAATAACATAAAAATACTCGAGTGCCACTTAATTGGGTCAAAAACTGCTTGTACTTTTAACTAATTTATCATGTATTTTAATATTTAAGAAAATGTATATTTTATGTCTGAGTGAAAACATTACATTCAATTTTATAACCAAGTATATCGTACTTTATTTTTTGTATTATATACATAACATTTCATATAATATTTGTGAAAATATTATCCAAATCTTGCATAACTTGATTTTGTTGACAGATTTGATATTATAAACATACATAAGCTAATTCATTTTCACAGGGGTATTGAGTTAAATTAAATTGCCATGTTTACCATGCAAATGTATTGTGTATGTATTGTGTAAATGTATCATATTTAACAATTCTGACACATTAATTTGATGATAGTTGTTACTTTTGTTAATTGTTGCTAAAAAGTATAAACAATAAATGTGTGATATGTTTATGATGCAGCTTCGAAATGCCATAATGTGACAATACAAAACAAAATTATGCTATGACTCACTTTAGATTAATTTATAATTGCATTTATTGACATCTTCAAAATATGGTTTTGTTTTTATTTGATATCAAATACCTTTAATGTTTAACTCCTAAAAGAAGTAGTTTATAAAAGTGCCTACTCAACTTCCCAAGGAATAAGATTTATTTAGGAATAAGATTTATTTAAGCCAGCAAATTGTGTATTGTGTAAATGTACCATATTTCATTATTCTTATACAATAATTAGACGGTAACAAAACAGTTATGCTATGTTAATAACACAGTACTAAATGACTAGATTATCAATATACTATAGTATTACTATGCACAAGGAAAAACAATGTTAGAAATTCTTAAAAAACAATGGCACTACTTCTGCTGTTACTGTTGGATAACACTATGTAGATTAAATTATTAAACAAAATGTATGATTGTTTAAGAAGCAGCTTGAAATTACATTTCAGTTGTAGAAAATCATGTCAGACTCATTTCACGGATCAAGAAAATATAATTTTGTGTCAATTTCATATCAAAAACCTGTGGATATTTCACTCAAAACTGAATATTCTGTCATGATTAACTCACCCTTTACTTGTTCAAAACCTGTTTGACATTCTTTCTTCTGTTAAACACAAAAGAAGATATTTTGAAACATGTTTTAAACCTGTAACCATTGACTTCCATAGTATTTGTTTCTCCTACCATGGAAGGCAGTGGTTACAGGTTTTCAGCTTTCTTCAGAATATCTTCTTTAGTGTTCAACCGAATGAAGAAATCATGAAGGTTTGGAACCACTTGAGTAAATAGGGAGTTTTTTTTTTCTCGGTTGAACTATCCTATTAAGTCCTGTAACAAGGAGTTTATAAAAGTGCTAAAAACGCTCATTCGTTTTGAAAAGGGCAATGAAATACCCATGTTTTATATTTAGAAGCACACCTATTGTGTATATATTGTACAACTATAATATATGTAAAGATTCTGACTTATTAATTGGACAGTAAGCGTTATATTATGCTAATAAGACTACCTAAATTCTCAATTAATTAATACTCAATCCATAACAAAAACGTAGCCTTTTTGTCCACTACCGTATTATATAATGAAATTAATTAGCAACAGATACGTAATTTGTCATTATTTATGAAGCAGCAGCTCGAAATTAATACTGCAATAATTGTTGACATAATATGATATTACAATACAAAATCAGGAATCAGTTAAGGGTCAAGAGGCACTGAAGTGTGCATTTATTAACATATTGAAGATATGGTTTTGCTTCTGTCTGATACCAGACGCCTTCAGTGCAACACATTGCTGCTAATCAAATCAAGAGACAAAAAGATGATGGTGGAGAAAGAGAAACACGCCACCTACCTGTGCCGAAGGCTTTGGCCACCAGCCATGTGAGGCTGGCTCTGGTTTTAGCTCTGTTAAAATCATAATGATCGAAAGATTTGATGGCAGGAACAATGAAAGTCTTTCTCGGGTCTCTGGACTCGCTCAGATCTCCCATATTCACAACATCCAGCGTTCACAACGATGACATCTCTCCGAAGGAATTCACTGCATCAAATATCACTTTTGGCTTCTTTTCTTACACATATATGTCAGGTTTTCTAACATAAGTGTGCTGGGATGCTGTTAAAACACTCGGTTGGGTTTATTTTCACATTAATTTCGGCCCGATCCGGTAAAAGTGGGGTTCTGCCCATTGAGCTTCATCCATTCTGGTACCCCATTTGAATTCGGTCGCTTTTCGCCTTAATAAACCTCCATGTCCCGAAGTAAAAGAGTCGCTATCTAAAACCGTCTTTGTCTTCTTTAAGAGCTCGCCATGCTCTGCCCACTTATTCCCATCTGGATATTTACGGTCATTCTCGCTCTGTTCATCCAGCGTCCTGCGGTCCCCCTGCAGCAGTGTTTGAGGATCAGCCGTCTGCGCATGCGCGCTCCGCCCAACACGCCAACGACCCCAAACTGGCAGAAATCGGGACTGTGCTGGAAATGGGATCCGGTGACATTTTATAACAGATATAATAAATTATATGCTGAATAGACACAAATAAAGAAATAAAACATAAATTAAATCAGAACACACATTCTGTGTAGAAAATAAAAGCTTTATGCAATACTTGTAAATGGCAATTTAATAAAAAGAACCATGTTTGGTCACCCAGATTAGTTGGGTAATTAATTATTAATACAATTTTGATGTATGCCATCAAAAAAGTTAATTAAAATATTTTTTTTCATTTTTTCAATTTCACACAGCGTATGTTTTTCGTAGTTTTTTTTAAATATGGTATAAATACAACAACAACAACAACAACAACAACAACAACAACAACAACAACAGTAACAATAATAATAATAATAATATTTATTATTATTATTATTATTATTTTACAAATATTATAAATAGTCAACACAAAAAATCATATTGGCTAAGATGAATGTCACACAGCTAAATATGTTTTATTTATTATTCATTAAGAATTCATTCATTTTCTTTTCGGCTTAGTCCCTTTATTAATCTGAGGTCGCCACAGCGGAATGAACCGCCAACTTATCCAGCATATGTTTTACGCAGCGGATGCCCTTCCAGCTGCAACCTATCACTGGGAAACATCCATACACACTCATTCACACACATACACTACGGACAATTTAGCTTACCCAATTTACCTACAGCGCATGTCTTTGGACTTGTGGGGAAACCGGAGCACCCGGAGGAAACCCACGCGAACACGGGGAGAACATGCAAACTCCACACAGAAATGCCAACTGACCCAGCCGAGGCTCAAACCAGCGACCATCTTGCTGTGAGGCGAGAGCGTTACCCACTGCGCCACTGTGCTGCCCCCATTAAGTATACAATAATAAGTAAATAAATTAATAATAATAACAAAACAACAACAGAAAAAAACTGTCATAATATAGAATATGCTAAATTATTATTATAAGCAAGTATAGTTTTTTAGAAATCTGTTACTCAGGTTGTACTTGTGTACTTGTGTACTTGTGCATTACATAAATATAATGCCTCGAACGTAGTACTATTTGTTTATTTACTTGCAATCAACAGACATAATAAAATATAATACTGACTTTTATTTCCAATTTAATTATCTTTTCCAACAGTTAAAATCCTTAAAAACTACACTACCCAGCATTACATTAGCGTATGACGTCACATTTGCGCGACTATTTATAAGGAGTTGCAAAAGCTGTGTGATTTGCCAGATGCTAAAGACGTATAATTCCTTTATTTTAAGCTTTCTATTTGATTTCAGTTAGTATCTGTACGCTGAATGTGGTCAGAAAATGTTCATGCCGAGATCTCTAAAGCTCAAGAGAGCCTCTGAACCTTCTCAACAGCATCCCAAAAGAAGCAAACCGATATCGGAAGAAGACACTGCGGTTTCTGCAGCTCCAGCTGTAAACACAGAGGAGGAGAGCCGTCAGACAGACAATGAAGAGGAGAAGCAGGAGATTGAGGTAATAAAGGTTTTATATTCGCACATTCTTTCTTTTTTGACAAGATCCCTATATTGTTTACCATGCTACTTTCAATATTAGGCCTGAAATCGCATGTGTTGAAGTCAAAATTATTAGGCCTCCTGTGATTTTCTTTTCTTTTTCTCAAATGATGTTTAACAGAGTAAGCAAATTTTCACAGTATGTCTGACAATATTTCTTTCTTCTAGAGAAAGTCCTATTTGTTTTATTTCTGCTAGAATAAAAGCAGTTTTAAAAATAAAAAAACAACATTTTAAGGCCAGTATTATTTGCCCCCTTAAGTAATAATAATTTTTCAGTTGTCTACAGAACAAGCCACTGTTATACAACGATTTGCCTAATTAACCTAGTTAAACCTTTAAATTGCACTTCAAGCTGAATACTAGTATCTTGAAAATTATCTATGCCTATTATGTATTGCCATGACAAAGATAAAAGACATCAGCTATAAGAAATGAATTATTTAAACTATGTTTAGAAATGGGCCTCACAGTGGCGCAGTGGGTAGCACGATCGCCTCAAAGCAAGAAGGTCGCCGGTTCGAGCCTCGGCTGGGCCAGTTGGCATTTCTGTGTGAAGTTTGCATGTTCTCCCCGTGTTGGCGTGGGTTTCCTCCGGGTGCTCCGGTTTCCCCACAAGTCCAAAGACATGCGCTATAGGTGAATTGGGTAAGCTAAATTGGCCGTAGTGTATGTGTGGGAATAAGTGTTTATGGATGTTTCCCAGTGATGGGTTGCAGCTGGAAGGGCATCCGCTGCGTAAAACAAATGCTGGATAAGTTGGTGGTTCATTCCGCTGTGGCGACCCCAGATTAATAAAGGGACTAAGCCAAAAAGAAAATGAATGAATGATTGTTTAGAAATGTGTTAGAAAAATCTTCTTTCCGTTAAATAGAAATTGGGGATTACAATATAGCTACAGGAGGGCTAATAATTCTGACTTCAACTGTATATGACCTCAAAACAACATTATATATAGCACTATTTAATTGACTGAACAATGTTGTACTTTAATAGTCATTGGCTGCTAATATGATTTCCCTTTTTAGAATTTGCAAACAATAGCCTGCTTTTCTGATATTATATTATATTATATTATATTATATTATATTATATTATATTATATTATATTATATAAAACCAACTTCATCTCAATCCGCAGCAGGAGCCAGTGAAGTCCTTCAAGAAGAGCCAGCGGTGTCCGGAGCCCGGTGAGCCCATATGCGTGATGTGCGGCCGCTATGGCGAATACATCTGCGACAAAACCGACAATGACATCTGCAGCCTCGAGTGCAAAGCGGCTCACCTGGCCGCAGTCTGCGCAGACTTTGGGGATAAACTCTTTAATAACAAAAACACACCAGAGGACTCTGAAACTACAAAGAGTTATTCCTACAAGGAGGATGCTTTTATTTCTGAGCTAACGGAGGAGCAGATAGACCGGGTTAAAGCCGAGCTGGGGATCGTGAGCGCGGGTGCAGAGGTCTGCAGACCCGTCATTGAGTTCCAGCACTGTCGGTTCCCCGCGGCGCTCGCCCGGAATCTGGAGACGGCTGGGTATGAGGCGCCCACGCCGGTGCAGATGCAGATGGTGCCCGTGGGACTCACCGGGAGAGACGTGATCGCCACTGCGGACACAGGCTCCGGGAAGACCGTGGCTTTCCTTCTGCCGGTGGTGATGAGAGCACTGCAGGTGAATGATGACAAGTGACATAATGTTTAGGAATATTCTTGTCAAATTATTCTGAGTAAGTGCATTAGTAAAATAAAGAATTATAATAATAATATTGTGTTATATACATTTTTTAAAGGTCTGGCTACATTTTTTTTTAATTGTCTATGTTTTATTGATTAGAAAACAACAATTAGTCTATTAGTCAGATTAACAAATGGTTTCATTTCTTGTGATTGAAAATTATGGTTATTGCACTACATATTGATCCCTTAGAGCACAGGTGTCAAATCCAGTTCCCGGAGGGCCTCAGCTCTTCACAGTTTAGT
>CAIGQW010031024.1:7307592-7336949 GCA_903798125.1 Danio choprae
ATTTTTTTACTTAATCTTAGCAATCTATTCATTAGGGACTGCTGAAAAAATAATATATATACATTTTTTTAAACTAATAAGACAAAACAAATAAAAAATGAGTGCCTGATCAACATATTAGCAATAACAGTAATGATAAAATATCAATAAAATACATTTTAATGTATATTCAAATATAAATTCAAATACTGGTCTTTAAAGTTATAACCACATTTACTATATAATATTGTTGCTATGTTTTTTATATCTAAATATATAAAGCCTTGGTGAATATAATATGATTATTTCCTAAACATAATTAATCCAAGCCTTTTTTTTAAATATTAAAATGAAATATGATTGTGTTTTAAGACATTACAATGAATGTCTGTTATAACACAATTGGTCCAGTAGAGGTCGCTGTTAGCCTACAATTATACTCTATATAGCCTTAGTGAATTAGTATCCAGCGTTATATACTGCGTTATATCCTCTGTAAAACTTTAGAAACAGCAAATAGGATTTTTCTTTAATGCTAAACTGCCATTACATTACCATAACATATATATTGCATATCAGTATTTGAGCATTATGGCTCAACGATTGTGTTTTGATGGTGTTTTCTCCACAGTGGAGCGCTAAAGAGGAGAGTGTTTTGACGAAGCTGACGTTTATCGGGTCTGGAGCGTCTCTCTGTGCACTGCTGGTGACCTTGATGCTGTTTACCGTGTTGGAGTAAGTGCTTTTCACCCGTACACCGCATCATTCACCGTCTTTATCATGTCTGACTTCTAGTGTTAACTTCCTGAGGACTGTAATGGGGGTCAAAAGTGCCACCAATACGCCTAAAATTAACTTTTTTTTTTAAAAACTGGTGCTAAATATTTTTTTAGTAGCCATGAAGATTTATATGCATTATTTCAGATAAAAAAAAAACTGGAGAAATAAGCACTTAATAAGTTTTTATTAGGCATTATTTATTTTGTAATTTTTGTGTTATTAAATTAGCTTTTGTTTTTCATAAATTTTATTTACATTTTTATAATTTTTTTGAACTGTTTTTAATAGTAACATTTTTTTGCTAAATATTTCTGAAAGACTTTGCAGGGACCATTTTGTAAAATTACTTTTCTCAAAACTTATGACTTATTAGGGCCAGACAGATTTTTTTGCCCTTTCTGCTCAGAATTTTGTAAAAAATCTGCGGATTTATGCAGAATGATTTTGGGAGAATCGTAACAAAAAATCTGAATTTTTAATTTTTTTATTTAATGTTTACAATGCAAATCCAATTAGATCCACTTATTTGGTCTCTCATATAAAATCTCTACTAAAAGACAGAAAATATTACTCTACAAACTGTATTGTGAATAAATCATATGAACATTTTCATATTAATCAATAATATTACTGAAATTAATTTAAAAACTGAATAAATAGATATTTACACACATTTACACAAGCAAATAAACAGACTCAATGGTGGGCTAAAAATCTGCGGATTTCTACGCACACAGATTCCGTGCGGGCCTGCTTATTTCCCGAAACTTATTATTTGCTTCAATTCTTGGGTTTGTTCTGTGAAAATGCACCAAAATCTTTTAAAATATTTATTTGTTTTACTTCAAAAACCATTGGACTTGCGAAATCCTAAATTTTATTACTAATTTAATATATTTAACTGTTGTTATATTAAATAATAATGATGATGATTATAGCAATAATAGTAATAATAATTTTTAGAAGCATTAAATAGAGAAAAAAATATATATCTAAATTAATATATATTAATAATATATATAAATTATTATTTGTATTCTTAAAACAACAACAATAATAATAGTAATAATAGTTAATAATAATAATAATAATAATAATTATACAATTGAATGAATGAATTAGGATTAGTAATTAATGTTATTATTTTTTTTATTAGTACTATTAGCACAATTTTTGTTAGTAATGCTTGGCATTGTTATTTTATTAATTACACATTTTAGTCAATAATTAAATAACTAATGAGTGTTATATATTTAGTGAATAATTTAGTTTCTTTTTTTATGGTGCCTTTAAAATAGAGAACACACAAACAAACTTGCTAGTTAATTATCAAAAGTAACACTGTTTCATTTGTTCGCCGGGAACCTTTTGTTACTCTCATTTGAGTGTTCATTTTGTGTCCTGAGTGTTTGGGCTCATAAGACTCATAACATGGACTCACAATCACAGTCCTCACGCTTGTCAATAGCGCTCAGTACTGAGACCGAATCCTTATTGAAAACCACTAATCGGCTAATTAGCGCTCTGTGCCAAATGAGCCTGAAGCTGAAGTTTTATGGTGACATTACAGGGGGAGTTAATTAAAGCAGCGGCTCAAACCAAAAGAGCTTCATCAGCGCCGTATAAACCAAGCTGATTCTTTCAGAGATTTACAACCTCCACAAATACTCCCACTTCATCTGGATTAAGACCACACCCTGCAGGTGTGAACAGGACAGCGAAAATTAACTTATAGTTATCACTTGTTGATCACTACAGTACACTCAAAATAATAACATTTGTTCAAACTACTTATTTAAAATGAGCTGAAACAACACAATTATTGAGTTTTTGGGGGGACAACTTAATTGTTTTATGTTCATTCATTCATTTTCTTTTCGGCTTAGTCTCTTCACCTAAACCACATGTCTTTGGACTTGTGGGGGAAACCGGAGCACCCGGAGGAAACCCACGCGAACACGGGGAGAACATTCAAACTCCACACAGAAATGCCAAGTGACCCAGCCGAGGCTCAAACCAGTGACCTTCTTGCTGTGAGGCGATTGTGCTACCCACTGCGCCACCACGTTGCCCTGTTTTATGTTCAATCCACTTAAATTTGTAAAAACCAACAAGCTAACTTAATTCCTTCATGTTGTGCCAACACAAATTGATTGTGTGGAACCAATCGATTTTTAGTCTTACAAGAGTTCCGTGCCAGCTCAAGCAGGCAACAAATGAAGAGAACCAAACCAATTGGAATGAAAAAGCCATAATATATTTATTTAAAGGTTACAAAAATAAAAATAAAAAAGTTTAAAGGGGCACAAAGGTAACCCATATGTAAATTAAATAACCGAGTAACCGGGTAAGCAAAAGAAGTAAAACTGAAACGATCTTCCAAAGCAGTCTCTCGAACACATCTTTGCAGCTCATTAAGTAGGACGTCAAATTATCCGTAACAGCTCATACTGATGACCTATTACAGTTTTTACAATTGTTTTGCCTCAAATTTCAGAACCCTGGTGTCAATTTTCAAAACTCTAGACACAAAACTCTAAACAGTCTCCACTTTTAACACAGACTCACCAGTGTTCAAAATGTTACGTTCATTTCCTTTAAGAAGTCTTGCATTTGCAGGATCATTGGTTCACATACAAGTACCACAGGAACATAACTTTAGTTCACCAGCACACAAGATACACACCGTTTCAATAAACAATCATGAAATATTGTTGTTTAAAATATATGATACAGGTTTCATTATGGTTTATAAATAAGTGTAGAGGGACTAGTACAGACAGTGGAAACACTGAACTAAAGTTTTATTCATTCAATCATAACGTAGGTTTACTGTAAAACATAACCCAACAGAACAGTAAACAAAAGTGTTTCTCACTGCACGTCCCCATATTGAAAGCTGATGCTATATGGGATGATATATGGAAACATATGCAAATTACATTTGGATTTCACATACTGTATTAAATGTAATATTTGTCAAAATATTGCAAAAATCATTTTTTCAACCATGTCATATACATATAAATGTGTGAGTGTGTGTCTGTGTGTGTGTGTGTATGTGTTCATATAAAGCCAAATTATAGGTAATATATTTGTAGGTAAAATATATAACATAATAGGTAATGTATTTACATAACATATATAGTACAAATTTGTAATTCTAATGGTTGAAAAAAATAGCATTTTTTGCAACATTTTGACACGTATAACATATTTTGTATATGTGAAATCCTTATGAACCAGTATATATTATATGTACATATACGTATTTCCATATATCAGATTTCTTTTTTGGCATCAGTGTTTCCATTCAGGTGTTGTGAATTTGGCCACAGATTCTTCATAGTGGTATTTTCATTAGTCAAGAATCTCAGAAAGAAACTTCTGTCAATGCGAATCTAGGCCTGACACTGGTCTGCTGTTATGCTGTGATTGGACTTTCTTAAATACAGTAATGTCAAGTATGAAAACATGGTCTGTAAAAATTGGTACGTGGAACTTAGAACCCATATATATGGAAGGATGAATAAGGATGAAATCTATAGATAATGTAGTCCAGGTGCTCATCTTCTGTGGTAACTGCTGTCATTTGATCTATCCTGAAACTTGCATCATCTAAACATGTAATATTTTACATCAGTTTCCATGCATCAAGAGTAATGCAACAGTTCCTTGTTGTTTTGAGCTTTTGTATCAGTTGATAGTTACATCGTGTTAATTAAATTAATGCACAGTTATTTCAAATGTAATGTTTGAGTTGCATTTTGAAATGGGATCAATTTGACGTTTAATTGTATTATATTGAAAAGGTGAATTTAGTTCAGTGAACAAAGTGTCTTGACTTATGTGTATTGTATCCAAACATTTGAAAAAAGATTAAGAGTTTTGTAAAAATGTGAAGTTTTGGCAATGGTTGAGAATTTTGTGTCCAGAGTTTTGAAAATTGACACCAGAGTTTTGAAATTTGAGGCAAAACAATTGAAAAAACTGTAACAAAAGAAAGCAAAACCCAGGAACCAGAACTAACCAATCACAAGTTTTTGAAAATGTTGTTTAAATGTACAAATAGAGCATTGTTTCAATCAATTAGTGTCAATTTACAAATTCTTTCTAGAGCAAAAATGTGAACATTGAATGAAGTCAGGTTCAACTTTTTTTGTTTGGAATGAAAGCTTTTTATGGAGGGGATTTTGGGAATGTATTTTATCAAAATAATTTAGAAAATTCCAGGAAGTCACCTGTAGGAGAAAAAAACAACTAAATTCAGTTTTGGAATTTGCCCCATTAGTTAATGAACCATACATGCAAATTCTGTTTACCAAACATTGCCCATGGATTATTAAACCATACCAATTTCCAGTCTGCGAGCTCAGATTTTGTAAACCACACGTCATTTTTCATTTGTACTAGAAAATTTATAATCTGTGCGTGCAAATTCACAGATTTCTAAACTGTAGTGTGAAAGTTTAAGAAGAACAGCACATTTCAGAGTAGGCCATGTGTCAATGTACGGAGCCCGGAAAAGTCAATGATTTAGCAATTTTTCCTATATATAGTTATATAATAAACCGTACTCATCTCTGTTTAACAAAGAAGAAAATTCTCAGAACATTTAAAAAGTAAAATAAATTCAAATTTGGTTTATATGATATATTAAGGCAAATTATATATGATCAAATGTAAAAACCTTTACAATGCAGATTAGAAAGTGCTGCAATGCAGAATAAAAACGTTGCAGTTTGATTTTTGTGATTCTAAAGTGGAGATTCGGGACTCAATTCAGGAGAAAAAACCCAATTTTTAGAAAATGTACTTTAATATTATGTATTGTAATTGAAATTTGTGTGATATAGAAGCAAAATGTATAAATGTATGTATGTATGTATATATATTATGTGTATGCATATGTATGTACAGTTGAGGTCAGAATTATTAGCTCCCCTGAATTATTAGCCCCACTGTTTATTTATTTCCCCAATTTCTCTTTAACAGAGAGAAGTTTTTTTCAACACATTTCTAAACATAATAGTTTTAATAACTCATTTCTAATAACTGATTTATTTTATCTTTGCCATGATGACAGAAACTGATATTTTACTAGATATTTTTCAAGACACTTTTATACAGCTTAAAGAGACATTTAAAGGCTTAACTAGGTTAATTAGGTTAACTAGGCAGGTTAGGGTAATTAGGCAAGTCATTGTATAAGGATGGTTTGTTCTGTAGACAATTGAGAAAAAATATATAGCTTAAAGGGGCTAATAATATTGACCTTAAAATGGTTTTAAAAAATTAAAAACTGCTTTTATTCTAGCCGAAATAAAACAAATAAGACTTTCTCCAGAAGAAACAAATATTTAAAAAAGAAAAAGAAATTCAAAGGGGGGCTAATAATTCTGACTTCAACTATATATTAAATGGACACACTTTACAGTAAGGTTTCATTAGTTAATGTATTTACTAACATGAACTAATTATGAACAATGCTTGTATGGCATTTATTAATCATAGTTCAACATTTACTACTGCTTTATTAACATCCAGGTTCATGCTTGTTAAAATTAGTTATTGCATTGTGAGTGAACATGAACTAAGAATGAACAATTGTTTTATTGTTTGTTCATGTTACTAAATGCATTAACTAACATTAACTAATACAACCTTATTGTAAAGTGTTGCCTATAAAATATATATGTTTTCCAATATTATAACAATAATAAACATTCTCTAAATAGGTATTGTCCAACAGAAGTAAGGTTAAGGAAAGCGAATGAATGTGAATGAATATGACGAAGTGTTTCTTTCGTTTTTTATACAGTATCCCGAAATCAGATCGTACATCAGTCCACAAGAACCTGTTTGTGTCTCTGACTTGTGCTCAGATTGTTCTCCTCTGCAGTGGATCTGCTGTTCATAATAAGGTTTGAAGTTTTTCACACTTTTATTTGGTACACAACATTCAAAACTTGAGTTGAAGTAGTCCCCCCCCATTTTAAACTGTTAAATTTGCTCCTTTATTTTAGTATTATTTAGGAACTTTTATTTTATGTCAGCTTTATTTTATAACCATTATTAGCTGTTAAATGTATATCTTATTATATACTATATTGTTTTATTATTATTATTATTATTATTATTATTATTATTATTATTATTATTATTATTATTATTATAGTTTAAAATAAAAAATTGCATAATATAATTAAAATAATAAATCTAGTCATATTATAAAGAGCTATAAAAGGATATAAATATGATTTCTTTCAGTAGCTGGTAATATTTATTTATGCTTCATTTTATGTAAAAGTATTAAATAATTTGCAGATTATAATTATTACTATAATTTAATAGAATATTATATAACGAGTAGATGTATAATATAATTACTATACATTAGTTATATAATTAATATGTTTTGTAGTTAAATGTTATGATTTATTTATAATTAGAATAATATAAAAATAATACAATAATATTTTATTAATAAATACATTAATTAAAAAAAACTTAATTGAAATATATTTTATAATTTCAGGTAGTAGTAGCAAATGCAAACATTTTAATTTGCGCTTTTTATTTAATTTTTTACCTATTGTAATAAAAATTTTAGATTTTTTTTTGTTTGTTTTAGTAATTTTAGTACATTATTTAGCATTTGTTGTGTAATGAATTTTTTCTAAAGGGTTCCAAACAAACATTTCTACTTTTCATTACAATTATTTTTTTTATATATATTTATATTTTATTTCAGCTTTTAATATCAGTGTCAAAATATAATATCCATTTTAGTTCTTTAAAATAATAACATAAATGTGTAAATGAATTAAAAGATAAGTATTATATAGTACACAATCTTTTTATTGATTTGTTTTACAATATTAACTCATCCTCAAGTGTGAGTCCTCAAGTCTGTTTCCAGAACAGTTCTACAAAATAGTTCCATCAGGCTTGACAGTGTCTTAAAACAACATTAGTGTTGCTGTTATACTTGGCACTGCATGAACTGACACACGGCCACCTTTGTGTGCCTGTTTGACCTGCTGACCCCTGAGTGTCTGCCCTCTGACCTTTGCCCTGTAGGTGGCTTGTATGCTTGTGGCGGCTCTGATGCATCTGTTCTTCATGGCTGCCTTCAGCTGGATGCTGGTCGAAGGGCTGCTGCTCTGGAGCAAAGTAGTGAGCGTTAATCTGAGCGAAGACCGCCACATGAAATACTACTACCTGATTGGCTGGGGTAATGTGACTCCGCCTACAGTCTACTGAGTTACTGGTTGGATTTGATGGTATAGGTATTCTGGAAACCTGTTGATCTGATAGAGAATGTACTTTATACTTGATAAAGATGAAAAATTTCATTAAACACAAAAAACCCTAATATTTATCAATACTCCCCAGATTGATTAAATTAGGAATTACTAACTTTTATTTGTATTATAAATTTACAAAAATTTTGTTTATATATGGAAATTATGTATCGTTTAAATGAAATGTGCACTAATTTGCATAAAAAAATCTGAACATTGGAGGAAGACAGGTTCTGCAGCTTGATTGGTATAAACCCCTTGTTGTCTGCAAACTGAATCTAAGCTGAATCTTAGGGAATACTTGCCTCATAGAACAGAGAATTTGAAATCTGTCTCCATAAAGCTTCACCTGCAAATAAATGCTCTCGGGTTTTGTAATCTGTATGAAATGAGCATGAGGTACTGTCCAATGTGATGTACATCCAATTGTAATGATTCTGAAATGGGAAAAAAGGTAGGGCGGTGCATGATTTTTTTTATACTTCGGGAACCGATTGGATCGTTAGAAAATGGAGGAAGATTGACGAATGGATAAAAAGAGACGCTGATAGCCCCGCCCAAAAGGCATTCCATGTGACCAGTAGTGAAGAAAAGGTTCGAGGGGGCAGGGAAGGTTATGGTATTTGATAAAAGATTCTGAGAAAGTTTTACTAAGTAATGAATTGCACAGATGCATCGTTTGTAAGAACTACTATATAAATATAAAAATAAGAAGAGCAAATTTTGGTTTTATGCAGACTTTAAAGACACTTTGTTTGACGTTAAGTTCTTTGACTGTTTTCTTTATGTTAGACTAAAAAAAACCCACTAAATTAAAAAGGTCTTGACCTAAAGGGGACCTATTATGCAAAAATCACCTCTCTAAGGAGTTTTAACTCAGTTGTGTGGCAACAGTGTGTACAAATAGCCTCTGATGGTACAAATGAATTAATTCTATTTTTTATAATCAGACTTCTTTAAAACAGTCTGCGGAAACACTTTGATTGACATTCTTCCTTTGTAGGTGTCATCAGAGGGGCCAAGTCCCGTTTATTAGTGAAGATCCCACTGAGGCACAGGCATTTGTAGCTCCACCCTCTGGTTGGGAGCACAATCTCATTTGAATTTAAAGCGACAGTCACCAAAACGGCACAATTAGGATCAAAGCATATAACGGGCAGTTTCAAATAGTTATAAAAATGATCTGTTGTGTATTTTGAGCTGAAATTTAACATACACACTCTAGTTACATCAGAGACTTAATTGAGCTTTTTTAAAAAGGGGAATAATAGGTCATTTAAAGAAACAGCAGATATACTAATCAAAATGAAGACCAAAAATATCAAACTAATTAAACAATGGCTCTGAAAACTGCAGTGTCACTCGTTTCCAAATGCGGTTTGGTTTATTTTTGTTTAATTTTTTCCTGTCACAGTCAGTCATGTGTAATGTAGAAATGTGTGTTGTTTGACAGGTCTGCCAGTGCTGATCGTCACCATCACACTGGCCTCTGCCTCTGGGAAATACACTGCTGACGGTCACTGCTGGCTCAGTGTTCAGAACGGCGTCATATGGGGCTTTGCAGGACCCGTCATCTTCATTATTATGGTGTGCCTCTGCTTCTGTTATTACAGACTATGTTTTACACTTTAAAATACAAATGCTAAAATGGATTATTTAGCGATTAATCCAGAATAAAAGTTTGTATTTACATACATAGGTGTGTTTATGGTATGTATTTATTATGTATATGTAAATACACACATGCATGTATATTTTTGACAATTGTTTTTAATTCATATTTATATATAAATATCTATATTTAAGTAGGCAAATTTATCAGTACTATTGTGAACATTTTATTCTTTTTCAAATATGTCGTAAGTGATGTTTAACGGAGCAAGGACATTTTTTCACAGTATTTCCTATAATATTATTTTCTTATGGAAAAAGTATTGTTGTGTATAACTATGTCATCTATAATAATATTTATAGTATATAATTCCGATGAAATACTTTAACAATAATTCATATAAATGTAAATATGTATTTTTGAGTGTAATTTACATTGCTTTATTACAATTTATACTTTATTACACTATATGCATACTTGCATATATTTACTGTTTATTATACTTATAAATATCTGTATGCATGTTTATTTTAATTTGACTATTTATGTCTACTATATATGCAGTTGAAGTCAGAATTATTAAACATAATACATTCTAAACATAATAGTTTTAAGAACTAATTTCTAATGACTGATTTCTTTTATCTTTGCCATGATGACAGTACAAAATATTTTCCTAGATATTTTTCATTCATTCGTTCATTCATTTTCATTTCGGCTTAGTCCCTTTATTAATCTGGGGTCGCCACAGCGGAATGAACCGCCAACTTATCCAGCATATGTTTTACGCAGCGGATGCCCTTCCAGCTGCAACCCATCTCTGGGAAACATCCATACACACCCATTCACACTCATACACTACGGACAATTTTAGCTTACCCAATTCACCTATACCGCATGTCTTTGGACTTGTGGGGGAAACCGGAGCACCCGGAGGAAACCCACGCCAACACAGGGAGAACATGCAAACTCCACACAGAAACGCCAACTGACCCAGCCGAGGCTCGAACCAGCGATCAGCGACCTTCTTGCTGTGAGGCGAACGTGCTACCCACTGCGCCACTGTGAGGCAGATATTTTTCAAGATACTAGTATTCAGCTTAAAGTGCAATTTAAAGGCTTAACTCTGTTAATTAGGTTAATTAGGCAAGTCATTGTATAACGATGGTTTGTTCTGTAGACCTTCGAAAAATATATTGCTTAAGGGGGGCTAATAATATTGAGCTTAAAATGGATAAAAAAAAATTCAAAACTGCTTTTATTCTAGCTGAAATAAAACAAATAAGACTTTCTTCAGAATAAAAAAATATTATAGGAAATACTGTGAAAAATCCCTTGCTCTGTTAAACATCATTTGGGAAATATTTGAAAAAGAAATAAATAAAAAAAATCACAGGAGGGCTAATAATTGTGACTTCAATTGTATATTATGTGTTAATTATTTATTATTTGCTTCTGTGTGTTTCAGGTGAACATCATGATTCTGACCCGCGTGGTGGTGATCACCATTGCCACCGCCAAGAGGAGATCTTTAATGATGGCCCTCAATAACAGCCCTGAAGAGCAAATCTCTGAACAGATCAGGCAAGACTGCTCACTTGCTTTCATATTAGCACACACTATCCTCATTAGCTCATTCCTCAGCGCTCCATTAGACTGTTTTTTTGTCTTACGCTTCGCCACATGGAGGCACCCTTTCACAGCTGAGCTCGAGTTTGGCTGTTCCCGAGTTAGATTGATCCTCACTCATTCTGGCTTTTCATTAAAATCATCTATTTGCACATTACAGCTTCTTTCAACATCAAATGTATTGTTTTTTTTTCTCCATTAAGGTAAGACACTGCAGGTGAATGGTAAAAATATAATAATAATAGTTCTTTCTCAGTTGATTAATCATACTAAGAATTTTTTTTTATTACAAGTTTTCAAAAATGTTATGTTTAAATATGCAAATAAGGCATCAATTAATTAAATATGTGCTCATTTGCATGCATTTATCACACAAAAACCTGATATTTTTAATTTTACATATTAGAATCTATTAGAAATAGGTTTTTACAGAGTAGATTTTTGGGAATCTTTTTTTTAATCACTCCATAATTCATAAAATACAGCTAGAGAAATTATTTTAATTTCAGTTATTTTGTACATTACGTTTTTCAGTATCATCAGGCAAATTATGTATGAACAAATCCTCTCAGAATACAGATAAGTAGATTTAATAATACTACTGAAATTTAGATTTTAGTGCAGAATAATGAAAAAAAGCTTATTCTGAGAAAACTAAACAAAAATAAACATTGCAATTAAAATCTACGAACACTAATCGATTAAGTCCGACAAAAAGGCGCTTAAACTTACATTTTGGATGTTTACATTAAGCACTATTTTAAAAAGTGTTTCTGAAATCTTAAAATTGACAGGTGGAAAAAACAAATTTTGGCCTAATTCATAATTTATTTATTTATTTTTACATAAAACTTTAAAAGAGCAATCCGCCATTATATATTTTTAAAAGGAGCCGTTTATACAGATCCCCCTGTTAGGTTTTAGATTCGGCGTCTCCTTGAGACTGTAAATAACCACAACGCAAATTAAGCTGCCACCCGTCCCCAGCATTTCGACCTCCGGCAGCAGTCGCAGAGGCCTCTGTGTGTGCAGAAATATCAATGTGACGCTTGAAAGCTGCTGGTCAAACCCAAGGAAAATCAAACACACATTTCCTCTGCTTGGCAGGGCCCGTCCGCATCGCAGCTGGTTCGCTTTAGTGGTTACCTGACTAGCGAGGTAATTTTACATTAAACAGAATTAAAAGCCATTTAGCGTGGAAATTGTCACAATGTGAGAATAAGCAGCAGCTCCCGTTGTGCTGGGAATGACCCCCAGAATCTCTCTTTTCCAGTGTAAAAAGCTACGGAGAGACTTTGTATGTACAAGTACGGATGATTGAAATCAGCTAATTCTGCTGTATAATATCTGATTATGAGTGTGTTTTATGTGTTTCAGGGCGGCTGTGAAAGCTGTGCTGGTTCTGTTGCCAATCCTGGGCCTGACGTGGCTTTGCGGTGTGCTGGTGCCGTTCTCCGTGGTCATCGCTTACGTCTTTAGTCTTCTCAACTCACTGCAGGTAAGAATGTTTCTTTCACGCTCGCTCGCACGCACATACACAGTCTGGGTTTAACTCCATTACTTTTTTCAGTATTACTGAGGAGTTTTATTCAAATATATATTCACTGTCTGAAAGTTATGTTCAATTTCATTAACAGCTTTACCAGTATGAATTAACCCTCTTGGAAAAAATGGAATTGAATATTGTATACAATTTATTTCCAATAATCCATACATGAACACAAACCAGCACGTTTCTCCTTGTTTTAAATGGATATTTTTCCATACAATTTAAGCATCTTTTAAACAGTATTTTAAACATCTTTAAACATTTGCAAATTTTTTCTTCCTTATTACTATTTTTAGAAATATGTATCTCTTCTGGGTGCAAATTAAGTCGTAGTCACATAATGTTTTCACTTATAAAAATAATAAATAATAATTTTGCTATAGATAGCCAGTGTTAAAAAAATACTGTTAAAATATGGTTCTACTTGCCACATTTTTACACATTTTCACATTTTCAAAAACCAAACAACTTATGTAAGGCAATTATCACCAAGTCACGTGTCAAATAGGGGTTTAGTGCATTCCCATCACCAGTACCAAAATTGTGAGCCATAAGATCAGTGTCCAGCTTTTATATTTGTCCGTACTTTTTCTTTCCTGAAATTAAACCACATCACAAAATTATGTATTTTAAAAAAGCATTATTGGTCTTTAGAAAACCTTTTGCACAGCTTTATCTTTCAGCAGTCATATTCATAGAACTTTTTTCCACACTGATGATGAAAAGAAAAGAGCAAAGGAACCAGAGTGGATTAAAAGTTTTCGATTATTATTTTTATTAATTTTGGATTCAAATTTACACCAGCCAGGAAATCTAGACTCTGAATGAGAACGTACTGCCGAAATCTGCCAAATCCAACATCAACAACAGCAAAATTCAAGTTCAAAATGCACTTAATGTTTATTTAGTCTAATAAAGAAGACTTAGGGACATTTATTTTGGTGTAAATTGTGATTTCAATGTTATGTATAATAGGGTTAATCATGTTGTACCAGGTGAACCTGAGCAAGTGTAGTGCTAGTCACAACTAACAAACTATTAAGATTTAAACCATTTTGTCATCTGAAAAATAGACAGTCCAACTAATGTACATCAGTGCAAATTCAAAATGTACATTTACAGGATGGTGGTCTTTTGGGGCCTTGACAATGCAACAAGCTTCGAAGTGCAAGTCTGCATGAAATCAAAATGAATAGTGAGTAATTTGCTAGTGCACATTATTAGTCTTAAAAGTCTACAAAATTTTGTTTTAGTAATCTTTAATCAAATCCTGACAATTTGCTTTCACTCTGAAAAGACAGTCCTTCTCTGATAACAAAAATAAACCCTGCCCCCTATAATATTCTGTTTGAGTCAGAAACGCATCATCATACTGAAAGTCTACAGAAAATTCCAGTTTGTGCTGACTTAAAAATATAAATAAATAAATATATTAACAACCATTTTAGTCTGTGTACAAGGCGAGCTACACAAATGTGATTTTGATGTCATGTTTATCTGTATTATGTGTGTGAAACACGAATACTTGGCAATAAAAGTGACAATAGTGAATCACAGGACTGTATTTGCGCATGTGCGTAGTGTTGGGACATCACCACCTACAGGCCTGGCATGCAGAATACAGTGTTTTTAGTCAATTTAATGAAACGTTGTCACCTGCACACAAAAACTTTCATGTAAACCTATAATTTCTTTATAGTTAGTGTTATAGTTATCATCTTTGGTGTGTAAGGCCTCAAGTTGTACCTTTGCACAGACAGTTGAAGTCACGTAAACAGCGTTAGCGCTGAAACTCGCAGTGGTTAGGCTGAGGTAAACAATGTTTGAGTGAAGAGATAATTGCTCAGACTAAGAGCATCTGTGTGTGTTTGACTGGAGTGGAATGAAGTTTTATTCAGACGTCTGGTAAACTCAACCTCTTCTTTGAGACGTTCGTGCGATTCATTCATATCTGTAATAGCTGTTGAAGTCCAGGTTTTCCCTGCGTCCCAGTGTTCCTCAGTCTCTTTTAGGAGCTGTGGGTGAAATTGTTTTTAGCGGTTCCTAACAGATCCTCTGGTACTTCCTTTTCCCGTTAAATCATTTTAGAATTGTGAGTGAATTTGTTCTTAAAGCTGCTTTATTACAGCCAATTTGATAGATTTTTAGTTGTTTGAACATTCTGTGAAATATAGCTTAATTTAGTCATTATTAATTTATGTATAATGCATATTTTAGCTGGCAGGAAGACAAAATAATTTTTATAATTTACAGGCCACTCTTTTCTTATTTGTATTTTTATTTAATGCCGTCTTTGTGCACAAGATTTAGTGTTCAAAACACATAGCAGTATATTTTTATTTATACTAGGGGGCTGTTGGATACTGCTGGAAATTCCAAAGTGGGCAGTTATTTTCAGTTAAACACATCACTGACCACCTCAGGTGTCAATTATTTGTTTTATAATTCAACATTGTTTGTTTTTTCCTTATTTGTAAGTTTTAATTTTGTTCTGTACACATTCAATTCTTAAATCATAAAAAAATATTTAGGGAAATAATTTAGAGTAAAAATAAAATGTATATTTAATATGTTAATATTAGTAACACATGTAACCATACTTGTATGTTAATATTAATAGCACATGTAACCAAATAAAACAAACCACACTGAAAATGACTAAATTAATATAAATTGTATATATATATATATATATATGTGTCATTTTCAGAGTGGTTTGTTTCGTTTCTTTTTTTAAGTGTATTTTATTATTATTAAAATAGTTTAATATAACTATATACTATATAAATAGTTTAAATATAGTTTAATTATTAAACTATATTTAATATATATTTGATATTAATGAAATATGCATTTTTGAGCAGTTGTGAAATATTATATAGAATACTGCATTAATTTTAATATGTCAGCCTTCACTTTTATTCAAGAAGTGTTTTTCAAAAAGCAAAGCGGTATGTATATATTTTTTTATCTACAATATATATATATATATTTTTTTTCATTCTATGAATGATTAACACTGTTGACACTCATCTAAAAAAAATAAAAATCAGCACTGATATTAAATCATAATAATTTAATTTCACAATGCCCAATGTCAATATCTTTGTTTGTGAGCTTCATACAGAACATTGATGTGATATTTCGATCAAAGAAATAAAAGTGTGTCATTCTTTATGCGTTACAAGCCTGTGCGGTTTGAATGCCGTGTTTGCGATGTGTGAAGCTCCTTAATCAGTTGTTTCTGTAATAGAGCTGTATATATCACCAGACAATCAATAGAGATTTAGCCGGACTCGCATCATTAAACCACACTATAAATAGTTCATTTTCCACACTAATTAAAAAATGTCTCAACGCAGTGATAATTGATGTAGGCCTTCCTGAAACAAAGTCACAGTTTACTTGCTTCGCTTGTTTTTATTATCTGAGCTGTGTTTTGTTTGTTTTGTTCATGTTTTATGGCATAGTTTTGCATTAAAAGGATGTAAAACCAAGTTTGAGGTCAGAAAAAAGCATATTTACATCTCCGAGGCGCTTCAAATTTGCGTGTTTGAAGGTAAAATTGGTCATAGATGTCGATGTTGTTTTTCTTTATATTATAAACACAATGCTATAAAAAATATTTTCATATTCCTCTCAAACAGCATTTGTTTTTCTAATACTAAACTAGAAATGGATACAACATTTGTTTAGCTAATTTAAACATTTTATATTTGAGTTTGATGAAATATGCAGATGATTCCTGTGTGGAAAGTCTAAAGTGTCTAAACTGATTATTTGTGTCCTTCATTCCTGGAAGCTGCTATGTAATTAAAGAGATGAACATTTCCCTATTTATTCATTACCACACTCAAGTGGGTCTAAACTTTTATGAATGAACACAAAAGAAGATATTCTGAAGAATGTTGTAAAAAGCAGACGTTGACATCTATTGTAGAATCTACAAATACCATGGTAATCAATGGCTGTTTTTTTCCCCCAACATTCTTCAGAATAACTTTCTTTGTGTTCAACAGAAGAAAAAAAACTCAAACAGGTTTGTAAGAAGTGGAGGAAGAGTAAATGATGACAGGATGATCATTGTTTCTTCATAGATTTTACATAAGTACAGTACACTGATATACATTTTGTTTCCTAACAAAACCTATTTTGTTTGGCCTGTTTAAAAAAGGGTTTAATTTGAAAGTCTTTATTTAGCATTTTATTTTATTTTGTAAAACATTTAGCAAAAAACATACAAAAAAGTGTTATCTTATACAAATGTGTGAATTTAAGATTAAGAATTAACTTTTAGAAAATGCAAGAAACTGTTTTTGCATAAGAAATCATATATTGTATGTTATTTACGTATAATGGCATATTTTGCAAAATCTAAAAATCTCTAAAAAGCGTTATTTTCATAAAAATATGTGAATTTGGTTTACTTGTATAAATCATTGCAGTTTTAGAAAATGCAGGAACTTGCATATTTTATTAAACCTTTTTTGTTTGTAAAAAACCAAAAAAACTACTCTTAAAAAAAAAAGCATAAAACCCCCGTTTCAGAATTTATAAAAATACTTTTGTTAAAACATGAAATGACTTAATTTGTTTATTTTGTATTATTATTTTTTATTTCCCATGTAGCTAATACAATATAATATAATGATCTATAAATCAATGATAACATAGCTTAATTTTCAGCATTACTACTTAACATGATGAAAAACTAGTAATATTTCATTACATCAGTGTTTAAAACCGTTTTTGTGGCTTAATATTTTTGGTAGAAAAAAGTGAGACATTTCTTCCAGGATGCCTGTTTATTAAAAACTTATATTGAACAGCATCTATTTTAAACAAACGTTTGTAATATAATACATTTGGCTAACACTTTGTGCTAATTCCCACTACTAACTACTGCCTTCTTCTTTGCCTGTTATTGTGATATTAACTGTTTATTACCACTTATCAAATGTAATCTTATTCTACATCCCTAATCTTACCCAATACCTAAACCAAACTACTACCTCACTAACTATTAATATAGCGCAAATGAGTAGTTTATACCTTTAGTTTTATCTGAAAAAAAAACAATAATACAGATTTTGGCTTTAAATCAGTCCAAACTGAAAATAAGAGTTTTTTTTGGAGATGCGGAATCCACAGGAAATCACCGCAGGCCTCAGTGATGCTTTCACCGCTTGGATATTTTGCCAGCCTCTTCCTTTTTCAAATGTGGCAGGTGAAAATACAATTCCCATGTGTCAAAGCTCAAACTCTTTTTTTCACTTAATTCCATTTTTTGTTTTGCCCATGGCTCCATTTTATACCTTAAAAAAGTGTTTTGTTAGGAAAACCAACCACTCCATTAGCCACACAAACAGCAAACTTACATACAAAGTTTGTCTATAAAGTATTCACGATACTTCTAATTCTTTCACTTCAACAATAAAGTTTTTTTTAATGCCACATCATTTCTGTTTGTTTTGACGTGCATTGAAAACATACCTTCGTTGTGCATCCACAGGGTGCTCGAGTCGCTCAATGGCGCAGACCTTGTGTTTAAGTGCTTCATATAGACGTTTCAGGCTCTTAAATACCTCCGTACGGCCCGTGGTTTTTAAAAGAAAGCCAGACGGCGTGCGCTCATATGAATGGCGGACCGCATGGGGCACTGAATGAAGCATTCTGCCATCTGAAGTTGCTTTGATTGAGGATTACGTTCGTAATTTTCATTGCTTTCTGAGGGAACGCCCTTGAAAACGTGAAGAATATTACAGGCGCACTTTATCCGGCGGGCGTTCAGAGTCCTAGATTGCCTTATGTGAAATTTCTGTCTGGATTTTTTTTTCTCCCCGCCCTTCCATGTTTCACTGTATTTTCAATAGGCAGCAATAACAACATAAAACTTAAGCCACAGGACTTTATTGTTAAATCAATAAAAGGAATAATGTTGACAAGCCCTTTTCATCGGCCGCACTAGCTGCTGTTTTGAGTGAGGGGGGAAATGACATGAGAAGCAGTTTGCTCTTATTTAGAGACCTAAGATTCATTTGCATATTTCAGAAACATGAACAAAAAGGGTTTTTATGCAGCAACTTTTAATGAATTTTGGGGAGCTTCTAGATTTATTGTCACGTTTTTGGGCTTTTTATTTTGTATAAAACTTGTTGTAAAAATATAGCATTTTCATATTTTCCAAGTTTTACAAGCTTAAAATAGCTTTATTTGCATTTTATTTTTAATGAAGAAGCTCAGTTTGCATATTTTCTACAAAATGTTTTGCAAGATTTAGTAAAAATGTTTATTTAAAAAATAAATAGCTTTAAAAATAAATAAGTTGCTATTGTTGCATATTTTATAGTTCGTTTTTAAGTGTTTGTCATGTAGCAGTTTTTTATGAATTTTTGGAAGCTTCTAGAATATAAAATGATATAAAGTATAATATTTTCTGTGCCTTTTCTTCCCAGAACATTTCTTATGGATAAATTAGTGACTATTTGTGTTAGTCTCTATTTGTATGTAATTTAAGTAAATTAAAGTATTAGAAGTAGCTTTATTTGCATATTCTGTACAAAACTTTAAGCCTAAAATAACTTTATATTATCATATTTTGTAAAATGGTTGTTTTGCATATTTCGTTAAATTTGTTTTGTAAAGGCTTCTAAAATTTCTATCAAAAACATTTTTTTTAAATAAAAAAAGCAAGAAATAGATGCTACATTTACAAATGTTTTTGTAAAAAAATGCTTGATTTGCTTATTTTATAAACCATATATAATTATAATTATTAAAATTATTATTATTTTTTTACGATTACTTAATTAGAAGGCTTTTAATCTTATACAAATGAAATTTATTTTTCCGGAATACGTCTTACGAATGAAATAGAGACTCATGGTTTGAAAATAATCATTTTTATGGCATTTAAAGTAGTACAAATTTGTTTTATTTATTTTTTAATTGTTTGGTATGGAGTTACGACGAATTTCAATTTGCCGTTTTTAATTAAAGAAATGGTTAAAAAGCATTAGAGTAAATTGTCTTCTAACAATATATTGCTAATTTTGCATCCACGAATTAATAAAATTGTAATATAAAAGCAACATAATCCCCCAAAAGTTGTTGATTGATTTTGTCTTATTTACCAACTCCTGAACCATAAATACCAGCATGTGCTTCTCTATCAGGCAGAAAATAAATGGCTTTCGATGGGGGGGAAGTGGAGGTGCTTCATTTGGCCATAAATCGCACGACCCTCCGTCATCCAATCTCGCTGCAATGTCATTCAAAAACTCAGTGCTATCCATTACCGGTATATAATAGGCCCTCCACCATGCATTGTCCATAGCATTATACGCTCATAATTCCCCTCTATCAATAACTTTGAAGATAGAGAGTTTAAAGGGGGTTTGGGGTCACAAACTCGGGACAAGTTTTTTATGTTATCCTACAACACAAGGATTATTGTTTTAAATAATAAACTATTGTTAACTAGGTTTTACATAATTATGATTTAAAATTAATTATTTTATAATTATTATGATGTTATTTCTTGTTTGTTAATTTTTTTATATTTTGGTTAGGCTTTCTGCATGTTTGTTACATCCCAGTGACTCTGAATTGCCAGATTTTGTTTATTTATGTTCATTATTGAATTAAAACTGCAGCATTCTATACAATTGTTTGTAACAAAAAAATCCATAAATAAAGAAGGTTTTTTTTAAGAACATCAACAATATTTATTTTGTTTTTGTTGTATTTTTTGTCTGTTTTATTAGATTTGTTGAATGTTTTTTTTGCTTTGTTTTATTTTTGTATATTTGTTTATTTGTTTTTCTGTTTTTTATTATTTTAGTTTTTTGTTTGCTTTGTATTTTGTATTTTTGTCTTTTTTGTTAGCTTGTTTTTTTGTTTTTGCTGTTCTTTTCTGTTGTATTTTTTATGCTGTTTTGTCTGTTTTATGTTTCTTTTTGTCATTTTATTTCATTATTGTGGTTTATATTTTATTTAAAAAATTCTGCATTTTCCAACTAGTTACACTTATTTGTGTTTATGCTCCACATTACATATTTTATGAAAACAATAAAAAAGATGACAAGATTTAATATTATGATTTTTTAATCATAGTATAATAGATAGTATAATAGAATAGAATTCATTCATTCATTCATTCATTCATTCATTCATTTATTTTCCTTCGGCTTAGTCCCTTATTTATTCGGGGTCACCACAGCGGAATGACCCGTCAACTATTCCAGCATATGTTTATGCAGCGTATGCCCTTCCAGCCACAACCAAGTACTGGGAAACAATAGAATAGAATAGAATAGAATAGACCTATAAATGTGAAATGAAATTCATTGTATTTCATTTAATTCGTTTCTTAACTAACACCTCATGAACGTTTTAGCAGATTGTTTTGGAAAATTATTTGTGTTCCACAGGGGGGCAGCTGAAACAAACAACACAAAGCCCTCATAGAGACGATGGCCTAATTCTCAAATAAACAAAAACAGGACAGGAATCCCTCAGTCAAGACAGGTGTCCAGCTCGTCTCTCAGTCCCTTTGGCCTCCATGGTCAACCGTTCCCCAAAGCCCTCGTCAGGGAAATGTTTGTCAAGTGGAATAGTTTAGTAAAGGAAACAAGAAATATGTTTTATAGAAAACAAAGAAAATTGTCTGTTAACACCCTAATATCCTGCTGATTGAGTGTCAATAAGATACAGTAATACAATAATAACTCTCTCTCTCTCTCTCTCTCTCTCTCTCTCTCTCTCTCGTGTGTGTTATTTATTTCTATGATAGGAAGAGTTAAGAAATTAACATTTGATGGGATAACCCTGATTACGAAACACAAGCGAGGACATTTGATGTTTTGACCAATTGTCATAAAAAAATGGTATAATTGGAAAATAAATGGTTGTATTTTGTATTTTTATTTTAAATTCAGATGAAATGTTAGAATGAATACAGTGGGGAAAAAAGGAGTGCTTTCTATTTTTAAGTTTCATAAAAATTGTATGTATATGCTCATAGTTACCATTTATTTCTATGTTTATGTACTGTATATTAGTTTCTATGTGTATGTACATGTGTACACACACACACACACACACACATGATAATATTTGCATAATTATTAAGTAAATATCAGTAAACTATCTTAATATAATTCATAAGATAGTTAAATCTTCTTATTTTTTTAATATATCAAAAATAGTATCTGCCATCTATCTGAGGACTCATTCTCTTGATCCTTTAATATAAGAAAAAAAACACCCAGGAGCAATTTAATCATATACATATCAAATGTATCTTTTTTTCTCCCTTTGGCTAATATTGCTCAAACATGAATAATTAGAAAATCACCACCGGCAAAATATTTCGACATACATTACGCTCATATATGTGCCATAAGTGCGAGATTCGGCCTACCGCATAAAGCAAAGGCAACCTGATGCTGAAGTCTGTCCAAAACAGCGTTGAAAATAATCATGGTGAATAACATGTTTCCTGTGGAGAGGAAAGGGAATTCCACGGCTCACACGAACCACCAAAAGAGCCTGTCGCGTTTGGCACCCACCCGCATTTATTTGCTTTATAATTACCCAATGGCTCTGTGCAGTAATAGTTTGTGTCATAGGAAAGCAAATCACTCGACTTCCCTGGCAGGAGACCGAGGATCACATGACCCGCTTGGGACGACCTCACAACCCCTCTTAAAACAACACGACCCTCACATGTTCAAGCTCTGGTGTCAGAAAGCACTCCGACACCCAAATTACTGCTCCGTTTATCATTTCAGCTGATATAGGTTTATGAGATGGGCGGTTTGCGTGGATATCTTTTAAATCTGCTTTAATCTGAGTGCCGCGGACTGTTTGGTGGGCTTTGATGTATACTTTGCAGATAATTAACAAGAACTGGGTCAGTCTGGGCGAGAGAAAAGCTTTTTTTTTTCTTCTAAAAAGGCTGTCAAATGTTGATGCCAATTTAGCAGTGAGCAATTCGGGTTTTTTTTGCATAGAAATTAAATTCAAAATAAACAGGAGATGTTTTATTCATGGCCGTGCTCTTTTTAAATCATTATTTCATCTGAAAGAAGTCCTAATTGTGGGGCTTGCTTGTTGTTGACTAGAATGAAGCGTTTTAATTGTTGGTTTGCGTGACAATTTCATATTTGAAGTCATCTTGCTTGTGGCAAACCAACAATCAAACCAATCAATAATCTGTTTATTGAATTTCAGAATTATCAGAATTTCTTTCAAGGCGTGAAAAAATCTGCATGAAACGTAAAGGAGCAAATAAATAAGACTAGAAATTCTAGATCTACATCTTACAATGAAGAGCTTACATCTTATCAATCTTATACATTGTTTACATTTTATAAATTAATATTGATTGTAGATAAAAAAAAAAGAATGGGGGTGAGGCATACATTTAAAGATAATTCATAATGTTATTTTTGAAGATAAGATGAAAACTTGGAATCATGAGATGCAAATTGTGAGATATAAAGTTGTAAAACATCAACACATAGTTGCTAGATATAAACAGATTTTTTTTAGGTAGAAAATCAAAATTGAATTTTTTGGGATGTAAACTGGAAATTGTAAAAAATATAAACTTCATTTATTTATTTCATTCATTTATTTTATTTTCGGCTTAGTCCCTTTATTAATCTGGGGTCGCCACAGCAGAATGAACCGCCAACTTATCCAGCATATGTTTTACGCAGCGATTGTGCTACCCACTGCGCCACCGTGCTGCCGACATTGCAAAATGTAAACTCGAAATGGTATGTAAACTCTTAATTATGAGATAGATAACTCCAAAATGCAGAATGTAAACTTGGAATTGTGAGCTAGAAACCTGGGATTGTCAAATGTAAATTTTGAAAATGAAAGATAGGAACATGATTGTAAAATGTAAACCAGGAATTGTGAAGTGTAGAAGATAGAAACATTTATTTGTGAGATGTTAACTTAAAATTCTAAGATAGAAACGTGGAATTTTCATTCATTCATTTTCCTTCGGCTTAGTCCCTTACTTAGCAGGGGTCGCCACAGCGGAATGAACCGTCAACTATTCCAGCATATGTTTTAAACAGGATGCCCTTCCAGCCACAACCCAGAACTGGGAAACACCCATACACTCACATTTACACATGCACTCATACAGTACGGCCAGTTTAGTTTATGCAATTCACTTATAGCACATGTCTTTGGACTGTGGGGGAAACCTGAGCACCCGGACGAAACCTATGCGAACATGTGAGATATAAACTCAGATTTGTGAAATGTAAGCTTGAAATTCCAAATTAATCAAACCTGGAATTGTAAGATGTGAATTGCAATTTAAAAATGAAAACGAAAACTTGCATGTAATATGCAAATATTGGAATACTAGGATGTATACTGGGAATTGTGAAATGTAAATTTGGAATAGCGAAGTGATACGTAGGAGATAGAATTTTGGAATTGCAAAAGGTAAATATAAAAAAAAAACTGGAATTGTAAAATGCAAAGTCGGCATTGCAGTATGCATATGTTGGAATTGTAAGATGTAAACTCGGAACTGTAAAATCTAAGCTTGAAATTGTGAGATATAAACGTTTGGAATTGCAAAATGCTAATTCATCATTTCAGCATGCAAATATTGAAATTGTGAGATGTAAACTAATAATTGTGAGATATAAACTCACGTACACATGAAATTTTGAGGAAAAAAATGTTTGGAGACTAAATAAAGTTGTAAGGAGAAAAAAGTCAGAAGCAATTGATTTCTAATGTTTTTTTTATTTTTATCTCAGATAAAGAAAAAAAATATATATAATTCATTTATTAATGCGAGTGTAATCCCAAATATATTCAGTATAGTTTAAAACAAAGATAAATATGTACAAAAAAAAGTCAGGCCTTTTGCCCTTCCTGTGTGTCAAGAGAGTCGTTTAGCAAAATTTCCCTCGTGACATGGCCTTTAACCATTGTTTACAAGGATATGTTGATTCATATTAATCTGGTTCATGTCGCTTTGGTGGGTTTTGTTTTGAGTTGCTCACCCTAGGTGGGAAAAAGCATAGTGCTGCTGACAGCTGGACTCTGGGCTATGGAGTTGGGCTTCTTACACTGTGCAGATGTGGTCTCCTGCTTTGTTTTTCTAAGTAATTATCATCATTAAGTCAAAGCATGTGTCAATCATCTGCCTTTGAGTTGGGCTCAGTTCAACTCCAAAAACCAACTTAACGCTTGAAGTGTGTCAAAACTCGTCTCAACTGGACTCATTAACACTAGAAAAAAGGCAAGTGCTTGAGATTGGTTCAACTGGCAGTTTTGGGATTTTAGTCAGTTTGAGGATTTTCAGCTCTTGGTTAAGTTTATGTAGGGGTCAGTGACAAAAGGAGGGATGGAATTATGAAAAGGACAATTCTTTTGATTTGATACAAAAGGATCATGTTTGTAGAAATGCAATCTTTGTTAAAATGTTAAAAATACAGTTTAGTTACTTTACTTGCCTTAAAAGTTGAGATTACTTAAAGTTAGTAAATCATTGTAACTTGGAACGGTTAAGTTGACCTAATTTTTATAATTATGCACATATTTCATTTACTTTGTAATTTTAAAGCTTTTTTAAACTTTTTAATGTCAACTAACTATTGTGTTTTTGGTTCAATGTCAAGAAAGGTTGTGTAGCTGTATAAACATCAGCCCCCCCCCCCCCCCCCACAATTTTTTTTTTTTTAAATTACAGAATCTATTGAGTTTCCAAACATTTAGTTTGTTTAATGACACGACTTTTTGTATTGTCCACAATTGGAATGTGTCTTTGGCTTCACCACATAACCACATCAGCATTCACATTACACATATCACAAAAAACAAGTAACACAAATACATTCAATATCACTGCAGAAATCATATTAAAAACTCAATCAAACTGATTCATTCTTGAAAACCTGTATTTAAAATTCTAAGCACTTGATACACATTTTTATTTAATTGAGCCCTCCCAAAATGTCTTTTTGATGGCAAAAGCTGGAATTTTATATTTAAGGGATGGGGAACAATCTTCAATAATGACGTACTTCGGTAAGTCTTTTCAGAGAAATTTCATTTAGTTGTTTTTGTGGTTTACCTACCTAATTTGATTTAGCCTTGCTTTTTATTTATATTTTGCTTTTGTCAGTGCTTTGTCCACATTAAGCCCCACATAAAAATTATTCTAAAATACATTTGAATTCGGAAAATGAAAAAAATGTATTAAACGTTTAGAAGAATTATGTAAAAACTGTTTTCTGAGGCATTTTTCCTTTATTTAATAAACATCCATACAAAAATGTAAAAACATAAATCACATCATGTCAATAAATGTGTTTTCATTACCCATCTGCTTCTTAATGGATAAAAAAAGTGACTTTATTATACATATTTTGTCAGTATCTCGAAACTAAAGTAAAAACTGGAGGATGGAAGCACACCTATGTACAGTCTAAGAAATGCTGGGTTATTTAAAGCAAAATTGACTAAAATATGGACAAACCCAAACATTGGGTTAAATTTGGTCCTATGAATTTAATAAAAAAAATAACCCTGCAGTTGGCTTAGTCCGTTTGACACTCTGAATTGCATTGAAAAAACCCAGCAGTGTAATAATTTAACACTTGCATGTCGATATTGTACAAACTGCATTATTATAAACATCATAACTAAAATGATCAGACAGTATGAAGTCTATTTCACAGACAGAAAAACTTAAAAACAACAACAACACCACAGACTCCAAAAGAAACAAAGAGACTGTAAAATGAAGACAAATGAAGTGCTCATGTCGATGAACTACCATTCGTTTTCACTTAGGAGTCCCGTGAGCCGTGGTCAACCCTAAACGCATGTGACGTCCGCGTCGAGTTATTCTGGATCAAGATTGATGCGCTCTGTGTAAAGTGTCTTAACCGCATGTGGCACGACTCGGGCACATGCCATTAACCCCAAACCCACTCTCATTTAAAGAACAAAACAAGACGAGTCCCAGACGCTGCCGCTACTCAAGATGTGCTTTTATTGAGGAAAACCTGCTTATAATTCAAATCTTCAGTGCTGTGTTGCAATGCTACATCTGTCATGTTTTTTTTAATGCAGTAATAATTAGCTTTGAATTTACAGTAGATTGAATCCTTGATTGCAGATCAAGATTTTCTTAAGAGTCAAAAAGGTCAATACTTAATATACGATAATTACGATATACTTAAAATGTGCAATGACTTTAAAACTCTAATATTTTTTACTGTTCGTAAATAAAAAAAATTTCACATTACATTAAAGGGTTAGTTCATTAAAGGGTACAATTCTGTTATTAATTACTTACCATCATGTTGTTGAAATTCTGAGGCCTTCGTTCATATTTATAACACAAATTAAGATATTTCAGATGAAGTCCGGGAGCTCTCTTATCCTCCATAAACAGTAACATAGACCAGAAAAGGAACCAAGAACTTTGCCAAAACATTCTATGTGACTTCACTGGTTCAACTGTAATCATACAAAGCTTCAAGAACACTTTTATTCACCAAAAAAACTCTTCTTCTTTTTTAACCCTTTAAATGCGTTAGTGGTTTTAGGATTCAAGATTCTTTATTGTCATTATGTACTATGTACTTAGTACAAGGAAATTAGAGCAATGCCTAAAGTGAAAAAGCATAAAATATTGCAGAGTAATTGACTAGCGAGTTTTCATATACAAGAATAATATAACACAAAATTTGAAATATGAATGGAGTATTGATACAATACTACATGGTGATTGATTGTGAAGAGAAAGTGTTAAATACATACTTGCACAAAAGATGGATAAGTGTGAGAGTGTCATGGGATGTGAACATGTTAACTATATAATATAATATAATTATATATTATATAATGATATAATAGAATAATAATATAATACAGCATTGTATATTTTAATTTGCACGTCATTTATAATGAGATTATGCCAAACTACTTCTTGTTTTTTCAAGAATTCCTGCATTTAAAATTCAGTAATATTTTATCTTCAAATTTGCACCACATGAAAAACATAATTGCAGGTGTGATATTAAACACCTAAATATATATATATATATTTTTAATCTGAATAAAAAAAAAATAGAATTCAGCATGTTGGTTACACCACTCTAACAGGATTAACAAAATATTACACAGCTGTCTGGTATACTTGACTTTGATTGATCGATAACAGCATTCCAGGCAGTTGTTATCGCAAAATAAAGCCAGAAAGGCTTATCGGCTGGTGTATAACACTGAAAGGATTCTTTCTGCAAAAACAACCGGATGGATGTACTTTATTCTGCTTTTTAGATGATTATTTGTCACTCTGCTATTCTCCACTGTATGCCGCCATCTTGCAGCATCCAATCGTTTGTCTTTCTGCAGATTTAATTAAACAGTAAATTAGCTCGGATCAATATTTTGTGTCTAATTGATTAGTTTTGTGGCCGTCACGGTGGCACAGTGGGTAGCACAATCGCCTCACAGCAAGAAGGTCGCTGGTTTGAGCCTCGACTGGGTCAGTTTGACATTTCTGTGTGGAGTTTGCATGTTCTCCCTGTGTTCGCGTGAATTTCCTCCGGTCCTCCGGTTTCCCCCACAGTCCAAAGACATGCGGTACAGGTTAATTGAATCAGCTATATTGGCCGTATTGTATGAGCATGAATGCAAGAGTGTATGGGTGTTTCCCAGTGTTGGGTTGCGGCTGGAAGGGCATCCGCTGCGTAAAACGTATAAGTTTTGTTTTGTTTTATTTTGTTTTATTTTGTTTTATTTTGTTTTTAGTTTATTTTATTTTATTTTCTGTTTTATTTATTTTATTTTATTTTATTTATGCTTTGCTTTGCATTTTTTTTTCCAATACTATTTACCTTGCAGGTGTGTGATACTGAACACAGAATCACCCTTTAAACATTGTGTTTCCATCTTAAAAAGCTCAGCTCAGAGCGTTGTGTATCCTAACAGATTCCCATTCCCAGCTGTTCCATCTTAGCCGTGCGAAGCCTGACATTTTTCCCCCTGCTTTCCGTGGAAAGTATGTAATTATAAATTGCCTGAGATTGGCAGGCTGGTCTCATGCGTTCTGACAGCGGGGGCACTCAGAAATGTCTGTTGGACGCCTAAGTATTTTTAATTAAACAGTTTTTTGGCACACAGGGCCTCCTTTTCTCCACGAGTTCAAAGCGTGTGGCTTGACCCATGTGTTAAGAGTTTGTATCAATTTTCTGCAAGGATGTTTGACTTGGCCCTGCGAAGCATGCAATGTGAAATTGTCTTGTTTAAAAGCAAATTTGTTTACCATTCAGTCTCTCTGCACACATGTGCGCCATGAGCTCTCACTGTTTAGTTACTTTGGATTCGCGGCTTTCAATCTGTTCTTTTTCTTTTACGCACACTGTAAGAAACGAGTCGTGAAATACTTCTTATTTAAAGTCAAATAGTGTGTAGGAATGTTGTGGCTTATTAATAT
>CAIGQW010031024.1:7336959-7350143 GCA_903798125.1 Danio choprae
TATATATATATATATATATATATATATATATATATATATATATATACACACACACTGTAGGAGATTTAGTCTTTCTAAATGATTAAATTATTAAAACTATTTAATGAAGCAGAACTACATACATTTACTTTTAAATTTACATTTAGCCATTTAGCAGACGCTTTTTTCCAAAGCAACTAATTGAGGAGGTATTCAGCGAAGAAGAGGCAATACACACAAGAAGTGCTAATTATTCAAAGTAACTTGTTTGTGCTAAGTTAATTTAGGGATAGAGTATTGTAGGGATAGGGATAGTTTTTTTTGTGAGAGAGAAAGTGCTTCTTATAGGTGGTTTTGGTATTATTCATTGGGGTTCAGGTGTTCTCTGAAGAGATGGGTTTTAGTTGTTTGAAGGTTACCAGTGTACCCGCAGTCAGAGTGGGAATGGGAAGATCATTCCACCAGCGAGGAACATTGAATGAAAAGGTTTTGGAAAGTGACTTATAGCCTCTCTGCGATGGCACCACAAGGCGCAATAGAGAAGAATAGACTTTATTTGTCATTGCACAAATAAGTAAACAAAACTTTTGGTGCCCTTTCAGCAACAAATGTCCGTATAAAATGAATGCTATGAAAAAAGAAATAAATGAAAAAGGAAATAAATAATAAAAATTATTTATATAGACAATATAAAAGGAATTTAATAATATACAAAGAAGAGAAATGTTTTAGCCTTACAGCAGGATATCTAAATGAAATTTCTTTTCTCTAGTTAGTTATTAAAATGCACACTCAAAAAATTATTTTTGCTTCAAACTACTTATTTAAAATAAGCTGATTCAACACTATTCTTGAGTTTTATTGGGGACAACTTATTTGTTTTACGTTCAATTCACTTAAATTTCCAAAAAAAAAGCAATTAGTTAACTTAATAGATTTTTGTTGGGACAACACAATAGTGCATACTTATATGTAAAGTATTTCTATTTACATGTAATTATGCTTTATCATTGATTTTTAATAAGTTTAATTAATTTCTATTACTGTTTGCTCATCCATCCATCCATCCATTCATCCATTCATCCATCTGTTTGTTGTAATTATTGTAATATATTTCTTTTGGAAAATATATATTTGAATGTATATGCAAATTTACATAAGTAGTTATTATTATGCATTATTATTAATCTAAAAAACATTGTGATTTCTTTATATTTGTGCTCTGGTATTGTGACCACAAAACTTGAATAAATTAATTTGCAATAATGATAATACATATAAAAAAACTGCCCAAAAAAACAAAACAAACCTGAACATGAGCTGAAAACCTATTTGTGCTCTTAAAAAAATTCTAAAATGCCGTTCAGACAGTCATATGAATTGCTTTGTTTGAACTGGTTCATAATCAAGTGAGTCTGTTTCATCAAATCAACTTGCCTTGTCGACATTAATTTTAGACCTGATAAAGATGCTAAACATCAAAGAATGCTCCGTTAAAAGCTGTATGTAATACAATGCGACTTTTCTTTGCTCTCTTTTAAACAAGTTTGAAATTCCTCCATCATATCAACTTTCATGTTTCAGAACAAAACATGCCATTTAAAGATCTGCTTCTGAAACCATTTTTTCATCATTAAATTTCAAATCTATTGTCATATTCTTCCACCTTGCACAAGATGTGATCTTGTAACCTTCAGTGTATAAAATGAGATATTAAGCCCAGTCATTTTGTTAAAGACAGGCAGAGAAATGTGATGTTAATGATCCCGCTTGCTATTGTGTTTTTTTTTTTTCTGCGTCCAATTTGAGAGCAGAAAGTGTGTGTTTCTGCTGTGTACACGGTTGCGCTCAGCGATAGCAGGGAACATCTGTTTTGCGCTTGTTGTTCCTCTTGGCTGCTTCTCAATTGGATTTCCTCAAGCAGGTCCAAGAGCTGTCACCTCTGCCAGGCTCTGTTAGCTATCACCGCCGGACCCTATATTAAGAAGGGCTTTCAGGGCTAAGTTAATAACTCTCCCCACCTCCCATGACTGCCTCTTTTCGCTGCCGGGTGGCCTGCGGGTTTCCCTAAAACGCTTCTTCTGTCTCCTTTACAGCTCCTCCAGGCCTCAAGAGGGCCTTATGTGCACTCATTCTGGCTTGATGCACTGCTCGTTCTGTCTTTAGCTCATACAGAAGAGTCACCTTGAAGCCTTGAGGATTTTATTAAAAGTGGTCAATTGGAAATTTTGATTCAGTAATTTTGTGGTGAGTCAGAAATTTTGTGGTGAATCATGAATTTTGAATCTGAAGCTTTTATCGAATGTGGATTAAACCAAATGTTTTATTTTATTCTGGCAATGTGGTCAACTGAAGCAGAAATTTTGTGGGGTATCTGAAACTTTGTGAAGATTTTATTAACGTGACTGAGCTTTTATTGAAATTGATAAAGTGTAGAGATGGCTGAAGCACAGCTCATACAGAAGGTACTTTCAAACCAAACAGATTTCTTTTTTCTTTCGGCCAGTGTGGAGAACCTGAAAATACCAAATTGCAATCTGAATTTTCATGGCAAATCTGACATGGGTATTAAATGTAGCTTTGTGTTTGGTCAGCGTAGCAAATCTAAATGTTTACATCTGAAGTTTTGTGGGAATTTGCCATCCCTTACTGATGGATTTATTGTTAATAATAGGATGTTTATTATTAACATATTTTTTAGCTAGTTAAAAAAAAGTATAATAAATATTTATATATATTGATGTGTGTGTGCATTTGTTTATATGTTTATTGTTGGTTTTTTTCAGTGACCCTTTTGACTTTTTAACTTCCATCCTGTCACAAATGTATTATTTTAGTTGTAGTTTTATTCTAACCTGCAATGCTTTACCATCTCAGTGGTCATAAGCACTGGCAAACAATATAATTTAAATTCTTACCTCACTTTTCTTTCAGAACCCGTTTGCCCCGTCCCACCTCACTCCAGGACTTTTCAAAGCTGGCAGTGCATTAGTTTTCTTTATTTCAACAACCCGTGAGACCACCCTGTGCATGCAGGCATATGAAATATGTTTGGCTATAGTGTTGATAGATTGGATCAAATTATTTCATCATTGACAGGCATAATTTTAATGGGCGAGTGAAGTAAATTCGAACCCGCTATTTCATATGTCACAAAGACCAGGATTGAAATCGAATCCAAGTAAGTACAAGTTCACATGTTGCAGTGTTTTATAATGGCCGATCTTTGTCCAAAACGCCAGTCGTCAACTTTAGAAACATCAGTGCTAGCCTAAAGTGGACAGTTTTACACTTTTATTCATTGATAATCGTCCTCAAATCAAATTTTAAAGGTAAACAGTGTAAATTAAATTAGTTAAGATATATTTTTTTAATTTATAATATTATTTGTAAATATAAAAAAAATTACAATTAAAATTAATAAAATTCATTTTTATCTAATAAAACTAGACAAGTACTAGTTATTAGATAATTGCTAACATTAGAAATTGAAAAAAATGTATTAGAAGTTTTAAACTTAAATAAGCGCTAATTTGCATAGCACATTTCTGATGAGCACACTGGATAAAGTCAATCATTTTTGTTTGATTTATTTTTTTTAATCTCTTTTTAGCACTCTATAATTCTGAAAATACAGCCATAAAAACCTTTTGTAGGATAACATGTTGTATATTGAGAAAGCACCTTTAAAAATATGCACTGTAATTGAAATCTACAAACACAAATGTATAAAATATACAATTAAAGGAACACTTAAAACTTAATTTAGTATGCTTACATTGAAAAACAATTCCCCAAAACCTCTAAATTGACAGGCGAAGTGTGTTTACAGTGTTTTTCCCTGCCATTTCTCACCTTAATTTAGAGTTCAAGCTGACTTTAGGAGGGCTAATATCCATCATTTCAATCTTCCCTTCACGTTTTTCATAAAGGAATTCTGCCAAGCTCCGTGTTTCACAGCTGGGCCTGGTTTTGCGCTCTCTGACATTTCCCAAAACGTCTCCGAATTCGATCCGGTTCTGCAGTACATCAGCGTCAAGACCCACAGCTGACATTTGGCCCCTTTTTAAAAAGACCGCTGGCACTTAAAGTAAATGCTGTGTATACAACTTAATTAAACTGTTTTTCTGGGGGGCGTCAGAGACATTAGTGGGTCTCTTAAAAAAAAAAAAAAAGCGTGAAAACTGTCTGATTTCTTTTCTTCCAGAGCTTTTCTGTCTCCTATTTCGGTAATTATTGCCACATGCAGGACTTTCTGTTTGACACAAACAGAGAAAGCCTGGATCTTTTGACCCTTCCAGGATTGATACTTTAGCTTTACTTTAACACGAAGAGACTTTTCTGTGCGTAATCTGACCGAGATGAAAGTCAGAATGGGTATCCATTAGCTGTGGGATAGTCATGCTTTATTTGTTGAAGAGCGATATTAGCGATGCACGTTCGCTGACCTTGGACAGAATCAACTTGTTTGTTATTAGCCGCCATCACAATTATGTGCACCATTAGGTTTTACATTTCATTTACATTTACGTTTAATTAGATCGCTGTGCAGAGATAAAACACTAATTAATTGAAGTTTTTAAAAAATCGTTATACTTTTTTTCCTCCCATATTTGCAGTAAAATGTCTGGCACTCTCCATGTCAGATAAATAAGATCTAGCCCCGGATGCCAGATCCTGTCAGAAAATGTCTGTTTCTCTGGGTATATAGAGAACAAGCCAGAAGAGCCGCTCAATACCCAAACCTGTTAACCAGTATTCAACTGAATTCACAATCTCCTATCAATATAGGAATTGACTGAGAAGCCGGGGAAGACCAGAAGCAGGAGACAAAGTAATGATGATAAAGAAAGAGCAGTTTATTGAAAAATCTTAGTTATGTATGATTCAAGTAATTAAAGATAAAGCCAACAAGTGTTATTATACCACAAGGAACAGCGATGAAAAATTACAGCTTCACAAACATTGTCCAGTGACAATACAGACCTTAAAATGGCGACAATCTCTTATCTCTTACTTTTGAAAACAAGTGTGGCTTGAATCCACACAGTCATAAGATTATAACAATATGGAAAAATGAAATAATAATTAAGCAATAATTATAAAAAACAGTAATAATAAAATATAAAAACATAATAAAATGACAAATAATAATAAAATCATTAACTAATGATCAATAAAATTATATAATGATAATTATATAAATGACAAATGAGCATATGGTTAAATAAAATAATTAAATGACTGATAAACATATGATTAAATAAAATAATTAAATGAAGAATAAATAAATATAAACAAATGAAAATAAAACACAACACAAATGAATGGTTGCTTTAAGTTTACCACAAGCATTCTCAGATCTGTAGTTAGATTCTTCACATATAATTCTAAAAGTTTTATATATATATATATATATATATATATATATATATATATATATATATATATATATATATATATAATGACAACCACAAGTTCAAATTATTATGGCTAATTATAGTTATTTTTTAATATACAACCACAATCTATTTACATAATTGATTTTATTTTGTGGAGATTTTTATGTGTAATCAGTTAATTTTTATGATTCATTTTTATCTTTTCACATCCATTTATTTATTATAATTACAATGATATAATAACCAACAATAATATATGAATGTTTTAATTATATGTGATAAAAATATGTGTTTTATTTAAATATAACAATAATAATGTAATTTAAATAGTTAATGTAATATATGACATATAATTATTTATTTTTACATTTACTTTAACAATATAACATTGTCACAATTTATACTGTACTCGTTCACTTCATATGCTGATATGATACATATGATAGAAATATATGTATACATGTATAATGATATATTGTATAATGTATAATGATTATAATGCATTTTATTTTGAGATGCCTACAAAAACAATCATAACAACATACAAAAATGCATACAGTATATCTGTATATCTGGCCATTGCAGTATCTATATAAAACCACACACACACACACACACACACACACACACACACACACACACACATACTGGTTTTTGTGGTATATAGGGACTTTGATCGCCAAACCAGTTTTTTGCTGGTCTATGGGGACACCCCTTTCCTGTTGACTTACAGAGATAATAAAACCATCAAAAAATTAGTTTTGCTCTGCAGAACACAGATATCACTTCAGATTTCCTATACACACACCAGAACGTATAATATTACAACATGATATTTTGGTGGTACATAAGGACAGCCACGCCCCCTCCTAAAATGTTCCCGCCTATAACATAATTGTGATTTACAGGAACCGACAGATTTATGAGAACAATATTTTTACAATACACAAACGTGTCAGTTACCTGGATTACAGGGACTGATGTGCTTTACAGGTACATGAGTGTACACACACACAAAGGTGTCACTACGCTGCATTACGAAGCCTGAGGTGGTTAAAGAGTACTGACTTTTTACACAATACACAACCACACATTGTCCTGCATTATAGGGACAAATGTGATTTACTGGAACATTATGATACACAACACACAAACCTGTACATATCCTGTCTTACCAGGACTGAGGTGGTTAAAGAGTACCAGAGCTTAAACACAATATACAACATTACAGGGACCAATGGCTTTAAGAAGTACTTTAATTACAACTGCAAATTACAAAATAAAAACAAACTATTAAGTGGAGTTAGTCTACTAGTCCACTAATGAGTTAACAATTGTAATCTTACAATGAAACAAAACATGCCACACAAAGACTGCAGAGGAAATCCACTTACTTAAATGGTTAGTTCACCCAAAAATGAAAACGCTGTCATTAATTTCTCACACTTATGTCGTTCCAAACCCGTGAGACCTTCATTCCTCTTCAGACACAAGTGAAGATATTCTGGGTTTAATCAGAGATCTTTCTGATCCACCTATAGGGTCATTGGATATGAAATGTTAAATGTTCAGAAATGAAACACAAACAGTTAAAGTCCATGCCATATCAGTGATTCAACTGTAATCATATGAAGAATACTTTTGTGCACAAATAAAACAAAAACTAATTTTCTTTCTTTTCTTTCTGGGCATTGAACGATGCATATCCAGCGATCCTATAGGTGGATCAGAAAGATCTCAGATTAAATCCAGAATATCTTCATTTGTGTCTGAAGATGAACAAAGGTCTTACGGGTTTAGATCAACATAAGTGTGAGAAATTAATGACAGAATTTTCGTTTTTGGATTAACTAAAACGTTAGGTCAACAATTCAACTGCAATGAATCAAAAATAAAGAAAAGCAGCATGCCACACATTGAAAATGTCTCACTTTACAGGCAGTAAGCATGAGATTAACACTGAACCAGGGCTGGGCCGTATATTGCATACCATTGCTGTGTGCATTTCCATCCATCAGTGTTCAGACGGAGCAGCGTTTAACACACAGAGCTGGAGTTCACTGAGAAGATACACAATTCACCTGCAATAATCCATGTGATATCATGCACCTTATTGCAAGTGAATTGTGTATCTCATCAATGAACTCCTGCTCTGTGTATTAAATGCTGCTCCATCTGAAACAAGTGATGGACATTTACTAGTGATCACACAACCGGCTTTAATATGGAAATGCACCCAATAATCGCATGTGATATATCACCCAGCCCTGCTATAAACATCAATTAACTGATGCAGAGATCTAGAAAATGTATCTTAAGAACAGCCCTCTAGATCATAATCAAATGGCATTAAAAGAACATCACTTAGTTTGAGTCTTCCTTTTGAGGCTAATTCCTCTATTTCTCACAAAGTCTCGTATGTTCTGTGCACTGCGTCTTGCCAATGCATCTTCTGCTGTCTTACATTGCTGGCATTCTGTCATTGTGGCAAGTTTTCCCTTTATGATATGGGCCTTAAAATGCTTCATTACCGCAGCAATTTCTGCTTTAGACCAGGACACTTTATGGCCTTTCCGCTGGTTTTCATTTTCTGTACAGAAGAATACATACTTTAGTGTGTTCGGACTCTAAAAGAGCTTATGTACTTACATGGGTGTGGTATTGTTACTTAAAACTCTGGTACCTTCGGGAACTTCAGTGGTGCTCTTGAAGGGCATCTCCTGAACACCTGCAAGACATTGGTTCTATAAATGATCAGGAAACTCAGAAGCAAAGCAAATAAAGATAAACATTTAAAACTATACATACAAATATATTTTAAAGGAGTTACATCTGAAATCGCACTGGTACTGCATTTATATTTGAACATACATCCCAAACGTTAAAGTATGTTCCATGTGCTATGAATGTGGGTAGTTTAAATGAAATTGGGCAGTCCTGTATCCGCCATGTTATTACAGTCAACAAGATGTCTACCGACACCAGTTGTGCTGGTTTTCTTCTATTTATAAATTCCCTTGCACTGCCCCATGGGTAGTAAAGTGCCCATCCTGTGTAGGTCTGAGGATTTCTCACCTACTGTTTTTTGAATGCTATAAATTTGGACTTACTACTCGGCTTGCCTACTCTTTTTCACATAAATAAAATATGAGCAAAGTGTGCAGTGTTGGATGAAGCTTTGGAGTTAACTTGATAAGCATCATCCTATTTGTATTCCCAGAATTACAATACAAGTGCATAACTCTAATTTTAGTACTATTCTTTTGGAAATGCAGGACAACATTTCTGTCTGTGATTATATTTTTTAAAAGTTTCTTGTTGACACATACCAGCATTACTGGAGTCTCCTGCAGCTCCAGCAGGAGCCTCTTCATCATCTGATTCACTTTCCTCAGGATCACTGACATCAGAATCCGGGATATTGATCTCATCTTCAAGTAAAAAGGAAATTTAGAACAGGAAAAATATTTACATCTGCATTAAGAAGTTGAATAACAAGCAATCATTTTAGGAAACATGGTAAATAATACATATATAAGTGTACACAAGACATAATTCAGACATGAGTTTCATTAAACCTCCCTGCGAGTGTAAAAGCCTCACTGTTCTGCCTACACTAGGATGGACATACCTTCAATCTCAATGTCATCAAGCGATTTGCCTTGAAGAGTAGGCAGGCAGCCCTTCTCCATGGCTAGCAGCAGCTTTGATATTTTTGCCAGCTGAGTGGTGGCTTCTGGCAGCCTGTAATAGTCACGGTGGACACGGATATCATGCCCTAAGAAATCAGCGACCTGATCCAGCTCATTGTTTTTAAGGTTGAGGATTTGGGAAAGAGTTGCCACGTGTTTGCGCAGATGAGTAGATCGGAGAAATTCTGCATTCTGAGCTCCACATTCACTTGCGTAGACTCTCAGTGAGTCCTGGCCTCTGTAGTGACTTTGGCAGCAGGGTCGGGCGAACAGGAATGCATTGGTGTCCAGCACCCCACATTCACTTCTTCTGCTGACCAACAGCAACAGGGCATTAACCATATCAGGCGAGAGAAGAACAGCCACCTTCCTTCCCCTTTTCCCCCTGATCTCAACTCGACTGAAGTGGCTGCAGAGCTTCTTCTCAAACTTGCTCAGGCCCATGGCAACATCATCATGCAGAGACGTGCCATCCCTTTCATTGAAGCATTTCAGCAGCATTTTAGAGACTTCACCTGCACGTCTACGGTTGAAAACAATAATTCTGGCAAGTGTTGCTTTGGCCAGTTCTGCATAGCTTTGAGAAGATGCTGTCTCTTGTAGTTTCTGAAAAGCTACATACACACTCTTCTCCAGGAACTGATGAAGGCACTGCACATCCTGAGTGAATGGCAGTGTTGATGGCTTGTTGAATTTGGCCTCATTCAGTGTCACCAAAGCCGTGTGCGATATCATCTCAGACCACTTTGAGAAGTAGAGCTTTTTGAAGGTCTCTGTCGATGTGATCATTTCCTTGTCTTCCGACATCAGTGCTCGACAGTGAATGATTTCACAGATCTTATTCAAAGAATGCCCCAGTTTTAGAGCAAGGCTTGGGCTTTGGTAGCAGTGGCTCTCTTCATCATAGCCAGACACCATCTGAACTGCTCGAATGAGTTTATGAAAATTGGCAGGTTTCACAGCTTCTTCAAGACTGTACACAGAAAAATCTTTTCGCAAAGTCAACAACAATCTTCCAACTTCACGGAGTTTTTGCCGAATATACTCAAATTTGGTAGGGTCATGTCCATGTTTGTTAAAGAAAGACTGAGCAAGCTGAAGAATACTCAGGTCATTTTTGACAACAGCAGAAATGTCATCCTGCTTCATTGCACCTAAGAGTTTCCAAACTCCGGGTGATATCCGCTGACTGAAAGAAGACTCTGCCATAGACGCCAGACCCAGGACTCTGCTCCTCCCTTGGTTTTCACCGTCAGTCGCTGGTTTTGAGGGACATCTTCTCAAATGACGCCACAGATCTCTTCGTACAAACATGCCTTTGCAATACATGCAATGCGCAAAATGCTTTGAATCACACTGTGTCTTTGGTGCCCGCTTTATTTTGAGAGCCCCCTCTCCACACTGCAAAACATCAGTGTTATGCTGATAGTTACCTTTGTTCCTGAGCTTTTGGAGCATTGCTCTGCGTTCTTTTGACCGCGCGGGGAATGACAAAGCCTGCACAACTTCCACTTCAGCTGTGTGAGTTTTCAAATGGCGAGCTAACTTTGACTGAGGTTTCCCACAGATGTAACAGTAGTTCTTATTGTTAGCAGAACAGGAGATTTTTGCTGACTGCACACACTGATCTTCTCTAGTCAAGCTTTCCCTCTCTTCCTCTCTCAACCTTTTTGCATTTTCAACCTCCTCACTACTGTCCTTTTTACTGTGTTGGGGTGATATAAGCACATCTGTTGACCTGTGTACCTCAGAGTCCTGCTTTCCAGGAAGATGATGTTCACTAGAGCTGTTAGAATCACTGTCTGTCTCAAAATCAGTCAACTGCTTCTCATCACAAAGTAAATCAGACTCTTTAAACACAGATGCTGCTTCCCTGGCCTTTAAAAACCCTTTTCCTTCAGATACATTTAGGGCAGGTTCATCTGATCTCAGAGGTTCACTAAAGTTAGAGGATGGTGCTTCCTGTAAATCTGAGAGGAGTTTAGCTTGATGGCAACCTGCCGGTCTCGTGGTCAACTCATTTGAACTGTCTGACTGATTGTCTGACTCAGACTGGGGAATGTACTCCTCATCTGACAGCTCGTCTTCCTCTGAACTTACTTCCTATTGTTAAGATATCTGTGATTAATTTACAGCACTGGTCATTATCAAAAATAAGAAAATAAACTATAGAACTGAATATTCTCTTACACAAGGTGACTCTTTCCATTTATGATGCCTTGAATAGCAGAACTTGTGCCAATAACTGGAGCATACTGTAAAACAAATGTCAGGACATGTTCAACTAACAAATTCTACACCTAAACGTAGAATCATGTAAAAAAATAAATAAATTACACAATATGAAGCATTTTAAACAATATTACACAACTATTATTTTCAATGGCTTCACATATCTGGCCATAAATAATGTTCTGACATCTACTGATGTACTAATTAAACAGATATTCAATGACTGAATTCATAACATAAATGAGTGATACTAAAACTAAAGGTTTATACTATATGGCATGCTGCATGAAGAATATGACGTTATACTAACGTTTACATCGCAGGCCAATCCACTTCAGTGCCGCAACAGGTCCCACACATTCAACACATTTGTCCATGCTCGATAAGGCTGAAGTGACCACAACATGTTTGCAGACCTGCGTAGAAAAAAAGTTACAGCAAAAAATATATGTAATAAAAACGTACATGTAAAACTACATTATGAGCTGCATTAATGGGGAACACTGCAAATAGTTTTAGTCAATACATATAGATACCTCCAGAGCTCTTTCAGTAGCACCCAAGTGTTCCTCGTCAGTTAAAACATGCTCTTCGACAAGCAACATCTGAAAACAATGAAAAAAAGCAAAGCCCATGTAGAAATGATTACTAACATCATTTTTTTGAATTTACTGAATATACAATGCTCATGTTATTACCTTCTCAGCACAGTCCGGGTCATTCAATGATGACTGCTCCTTCACTGGAGTCACCTGAAAGTAAGGAATTAGAAATAAAATCAATAAAAATTTCACTACAGACAAAGGATTAACAGATTGTCTAAATAAATAATGAATTACCTTTTCCACTCCTTCAGAAGCTTCACAGATACTGGAGTCCATTACAATTGATGGATTACCGACATCCATCAGCTGAAAACATGAAATCAAATAAATAAGATCACTATATAATACTCTAATAATAATAGTAGTAGTAGTAAAAAATAGTGATGTTATGAATGATGACGAGGCTGACAACGCCAAATTCAGATATGATACTGTTTTAGCACCATTCAGTACTATTCACAGTACAATTCATAAAAAAACAATTTATGTCTTACAGTAGCGACATATCATATTCTCAACCTGATAGAAAAACCTCAGCATGTTGTTAGTCTGGTATATGATAAACCTTTCTTTTTTCAGACAAATTGTACTTAGTTCAAGTACTTCTTTGCAGGTGGGAAACACTGTCTGTGTCAGTTGTACAGCATGTCTCTAACACACACTAACGTAGCAAATGATGTTAGCATTTGTTTTTAAGAGACATGCTAATCTGTTCTTTAAGGACTAACATAAATATTACATGATCATTTTAGAATACCTTTACAGCTGCTGTGTCTTTTTCAAGTGTCTTTAGGTTCTTCAGGCACTGGTCCTTCTGAGTTATGTTCTGAAAAGAAAACAAGATGAGAATCAATCTAATCTTGGAAAACATCATTTAAATGAGATAAAGCAAAGTAAAAATGATTAATATAAAATTAAACAAGTTTTACTTTACTTGAGAAGTATTACTGTCAATTAAAAATTAATTAAGTGTTAAGTGTGGCCACAGTAAGCTGTAAATTATGATTATTAAGCTTGATAATCCATATGTATGCAGCCCAAAGCCCTAGGAATAACTAGAACCTTATTGACAATACCTGTCAAACTAACACATTGAGATTCTTTCATCACAACTTTTTACAACAGTCCTCATAACAGGTGTGAATATACACACAGCCTGTCCTCATAAACCACTGTCCCTATAACAATGGTGTAAATATACACACAATCTAGCATCAGGAACATGTTCTCATGATGATCCTCATAAAACTGGGTCCTCATAATGCAGGTGTAAA
>CAIGQW010031024.1:7369628-7384860 GCA_903798125.1 Danio choprae
ATATATACAAATCTGTCCTGAATTATGGAGAAGTAGCGATTGGCGAAGTGGGTGAACTCTTAATATGGTAGGCCTGTTTCAAGACTTTCTCCAGACATTCTCCAGATACAGACAACTGACGGGCTGATCTGACCCCTACATTTCAGAACTGAGGCTGAGTAAATCTCAGAGGGAGTTCATGCATGTGCACATTTTTTACAATGAGAGAGAGGGGAAAAAAAGGCATTTTGTGAATTACATAGAAAGCTATACCACTGTTATCATTGTTGCTATATAAATTTCTCTTGAATACTTAATTCTGATTGGTCTTAACTGCTCTGTGTATTTGTTTAAATAAATGTATTATCCATAATAGACAGATAATTGTTAGCTTTTTAAAAATTTTTATATTGCATATATTTATACTTATAATGTAAACAACAACAAAAGTCAGCTAATGGCAAAATATTTATTACTAATATTTACAGTAAATAATTTATCAAATCACTTCATGGAACATGAGCTTTATTTAATACACTAATGATTTTTGACATCAGTAATTGAAAAATCTATTTTGTGCCAAAATCTAATGCCAAAAAATATACCTGTACCACATATATTAATTAATAAGCTAATTTTAACAATCATGTATCCCCCCCTCCTTCTTCTTAAAACTTGTGTCTTTTCTCACACACACAAAAAAACAGATGAAGCAAGATGTGGCCAATCAGAGAGCAGAACCAAACACATGCACTAATTCATATTGATTGACAGCCAGCATTATTCAGCCCATTACTCAAGCTGAATTTCCACCGAGAGCAAAAAAGTGGCGGTTCCAGTGTGCATCGCGCACCATATGCATATGTAGAAGGGGCGTCGCGTGAATATGACCGATGCAACTAATCATCTTGACGTAATCGGTTACGATGCGAGCCATGATTGAATATTTGTTTTTAATGCCGCACAATTTTTTTAAACCAGTCAACCAGCGACTATGAAGAAACACACGTGCAGCTCAACTGTGAAAGGCCTTGTGTTGTAACAAATAGGGCCGAAGCCACAATAAATGCTGATTATATATAACTGATTATTGCCTCTCTTCCATTCAAGGTCAGATAACTCTTGAAAGCAAGTGAAAAAGTGTTTACTTTTGATCAATTCATGTTTTGGAAAAATAAACGTTAATTTACGCCATGCTAAAAACATAAAGGAAATCAGGGGAAAAAACATTATGTTATATCTTCGGTACATTCAGCAATAACCCTGAAGGTCAATTGGGATATTTTTTTTTTCGGTGTTTTCGTTCTTTTTCTCGTCCTGAATGAATGAAAAAAGTGACCTCAAGAAAAGAGAGGAGAGACACGTCTATCGAAAAGCCACACTTCTTCAAGGGTCAGTTTGAAAAGGTTGATAAAGGCAGAAAAGTTCATTTCCGCGCTCTTCTCTTCTAAAGCTTTCTGTAAGATGCGCTCAAGGAAACTGAGAGGTGATGAAATTTGAGGGCTGATGATTGATGAAGCACAAAGGTGATTCATTGTGATTAATAATAACTGTTATTACTGTTACTTTGTTGATTTTTATCAACAAAGTAACAGTATCCGCTGTGTAAAACATATGCCGGAATAGTTGGCGGTTCATTCCGCTGTGGCGACCCATGATAAGTTATTACCTTAAAAATAAGATCTTTTTTTGTCAACAAAGGCACTCATATTCAAAGACACAGGAAAAAATAGCAGCCAAGTGGACCATTATGGCCATTGAAGGTAAAAATACTCTTTTGTGCTTTGTATTTTTAATAAAAATAACAATGTTAAATATTCATAAATTTAGGAAACCCCAGAGTACTATAGTTATACTGGTTTTCTTTATGAAATTAAAAGTTATTAAAGTCATTATAGTTATTAAATTACAAAATTTAAACAAATGGGTCAAAATTACTGCTTTGGTAGTTCTAGTGTGAAAAGTCTTTGGTCATCATATGATTGCTCAATTATAGATGCATTTCTTCATTTTCACTGTTGCAAATGAAAGTTTATATTTGGTGTCACTACCAATTGCATCGACTCGTTTGTTGCATGTCACAACAAATTATTGCATGTCAACCTTTAATTAGCAGCCTTTACTGATTATTGCATACCAACATGCAGCGTAACGCTCATAATCCACCCAGTGTTACATGAGGATCTTTAGTGAAGCTGAATCTGTCTGTTTTCATGCCCACTTCCCTCTCCATCTCAAAGATTGACAACACGTGACCTCGAAAACTGAGCAGTCGGACATTTTATTGAAGATGTTTGCTGTTTGTTTTCCCAAATGAAGACCGTGTCATTTGATTGCACAAGCTGAATACACAACTACGTATTGTTCCAATAAATACCCGAATAAACAGATTAAAAAGGAAATATGGTAGTGGTTAGATAGATGTTTACATTCCTCTCTCTGAAGACCAAAAAAATCACCCCTCATTTTTAACTCTTTAATTTTGGCTATAAAATTCCTGACATGAGAAAACAAATCTATTCATAATTCAAACCGGCCTTTGTGTTAAGTGTGTGTGCGTTGGTGTGATGGATGTCGGAGATAAAAAAGAATTGTACGGAAAAAGTTGAATTTGTATCTGCTTTGGCTTATACATATAGCTCCAGGTTTGCTGGTAATAGGGTCTTTGATGGATGGCAGCCCTCTTCGGTCTCCCATTTTTTTTTTTTTTAACAGATATTTATTTATTAATCTGTCTATTTATTCAGTCAGATCGTCCCCGCCGGGGTCACTGTCACATAACCACCTGCATCAGTGTTTTTTCATCCGTTCCTTTATAGTTCATATCCAGAGTCAGTCTGGTCGGTCGAGCGTCACCCTTTTGCCCGCAGGCTAATGAATGGGTACGTTTTTCTATCTCATCTGCAGTGTCTCATGGGTCGAGGCTTTCCTCCATCTCTCCGCCTCTTTTCTTAATTCGCGACACATGTCAAATGAAACATTGCCCTTTGCTCTTCTCATACGTGTGGAGATCTGACATCTGTGCACCCATATTCATATTGCAAACAAAATGCTCCTGGACTTTTAGGAGACGTGTCTGTCTGCTCGTTTGGGGTTTTACATTCAGATTTGTTCTATTCATAGTTTTAGTCTGATGTATTATCTCTATTGTAGACAAAAGGTGACATTTGTAGGCATTCATTCATTCATTCATTCATTCATTCATTCATTCATTCATTCATTCATTCGTTTTCCTTCAGCTTAGTCCCTTATTTATCAGGGGTCGCCATAGCGGAATGAACCTCCAACTATTCCTGCATATGTTTTACACAGCGGATGCCCTTCCAGCCACAACCCAACACTGGGAAACACCCATACACTCTCACACACACTCATACAATTTAGTTTATCCAATTCACCTATAGCGCATGTCTTTGGACTGTGGGGGAAAGTGGAGCACCCAAAGGAAACCCACGCGAACATGGGGAGAACATGGAAACTCCACACAGAAATGCCAACTGGCCCAGCCGGGACTCAAACCAGCGACCTTCTTGTTGTAAGGTGACAGTGCTAACCACTGCGCCACTGTGCTACCCCCTCTAGGCATTCTTATGTGACATAAATGCTATTTTGAAAAAGAATCAATTATAAGTCACATGTCAGGGTCATAATTGATATGTAAAATGAGATGTAAATATATATTTTTTAAACCTTTATAGCGCACTCGTTGACATACTTATTGGAAAAACACTGGAGTGCTTCTGGAGTTACTCCAAAAATTACTTCAAAACTTATATATATTGTAATTAATGTAAATATATGGTTATTCGCCCAATAAATGGGTAATGAAAATTATGGTCAAAGTTTATCTGTATAACATAAATTACACATAGTGATATTGAAAATGTAATGTTTGTGACAATTTGTTTGATATTTGTTTTACCCATCATCCATCTAGCTATTTTCTTTTCCACTCAGTTTGTTCATTGTCTGTGTATTTAAAGTCTGTGTAAACCAACATTGACTATTACTTATTTTGCTAGAGCTTTAATTCTTTAGGTGAACAATTAATATGTTATGGTAATCCTTAATCAAAGTCTGACAATTAGCTTTTTCATTTGGAGTAGGGGTCCTTCTCTGTTGATGTCAGTTTGCTATTATGGAATGATTTGCAAAAAAGAAAAGCCCTGCCCCCTAATCAGTATTCTGTTTCAGTTGGATGCACATTAACATACTGAAATAAAAGCCTCAGCAACTTCCGGTTCACACAGACTTTGAGTTCCATTCCTTTAAGATCATTTTTTTCAGTTGTTGGTCATTTATTGTTCATTTGTTGTGTTGGTTTGTTTCCCTATTCTTTGTTCTACACTTGTCTGGATACTGTTTCTAATAAGTAGCTTGATATGAATGTCCAGGTGACAAAAAAGCGTCAAATTGTCAATTATATGTGTAAAAGACCTTATTTAATTTGACCTTAGTTAAATCCCCAATATAGATACTCATGAAAAGACTTTAAAAAAAAGCCATATTATGCATGCCAGGCCACTAGTTGGCGATGCCACTTTGTAATAACACATTGTGGAGCTGAGCATATATTGTTCTATAGTCTACCATTGTTTTTTTCAAATCATGTTTTTGTCATTTACACTGTTGCTCAAAGAATTTGTCCGGAATTTAGACAAAAGATCACATTTTTTAAAAATATGCATGAAGTATTTTAATTCATTATGGCCGTTAGCTGATTGTAGATATGTAGATAGTTTTTTTAGATCAAATCTAACCAATCTTAATATAAATTAATATTTAAATAAGCATCAAAAATATCATCCCCAAAAGTTAATGTCAGATCTCCATTAGATACAATTACTTAGTGCCGTGATCAACCATCCACAAGATTGTGCAATCTGCCCTCTCAGCTGAACACCCACCAGGTGTCACTTAATCCTGCTTTTGACGCCAACTAGAGTTTGTTCATTAGGGGTAACCTCCTCAAACCCATCCTGTCACACCCCTGCCCCTAAGAGATCTCTGACAAAAATCCTGAAGGGGGCTGTTTTAAAGGGTCGGTGAGGGGGGTTGTAAAGGTAGTATGAGTTTGAGCATTGGGTGGGGGTGACAGCACTGGAAACCAATGGTGCATCAAGACACTTCTACCCTGCTACGGTGGCCATAGATCAGGGCAGGGCTGCTGGCGGACCGGGTGAGGGTGACAGGGGAATAACATCCCTTTCTCCTCAATCGACAGGGCCCATAACTCCTGCCTCCCCAGGGACAGATTGAGAAAGGCAATAGCCAGAGGCTGTGAAGCAGAGATGCTTGGGAGAATTGAAAGTTAAAGAAGCAGGAGCGAAATATGTTTTTTTTTTTTTTTTCTCCACGGCACACTTGTGCCCGCTCTTGCACTCTTCTATCATTTATTTTACCACTTTCTACTAAGGGAATTCTTTTTTTTTTTACTAGAGAGAGTCCGAGGCTTCTGCTATGTACTACAGCGTTATGCATTATGTTTCCCGTGCAATTTAAATGTATGCCCTAGGACACAGGGAAATCATCTCCATCGGGAAGTGTATTTTCACAGCATCCCGTGTTTGTATGCCGTCATATGGAGCGTGAAGCCTGCAGGGATAGTGCTGTGTCAGGACTGAAGCAGCTTCTCTATGAGAGTGCCAGCCTCCCACCCTAGTAGCGACAGATTTTATAGCCTGATCAATTTCCCAGTGGCTTATTGAATGTCTTTTAAATGGCTTTTTTATTTTCAATTATAACCTACTGTGTCTCGCCTGCCACAGTGGGCCAACATTTGCACTGCTGGATAATTTAAAACCCTACTTTAGGAAATTATGCGTTTTATATCGCTTAAATTTACAATCTTCCTCCCAGTGCTGCTGTAGCAACAATCAAAGGCGAAGTAACTGAATGGATCTTTTGCTTATACAGTTAATGAATGTGTTAGTAAATATTTGTTTGCACCTATCAGGCACATCCGTGGTGGATATCATTGACAAATGAGCTATGTCGGCATTTATGGAGATTTATTTGCTTATTAAATTTAACTCGCCGTTATCAAGTTGATGGAAGCAAATGCAGATTGAAGTACCTCCAGCGAACGACCCAAAGTTAGACAGGTGCATCGAAGTGCCACTCGTCCACATCCCATCCAACCATCTCTCCCCTCCTTATCCCCGGCACGCGAAGCTACCTGAAGGTGAAAGAAGTGCTCACTGGAGCTCATTGGAAAGTAGAAATGACAGTAAATTTTTCAGCCTCCCTCTCCCTCGCTCCTCCATGAGATGGGAGATCTTGTTATAGCAGTCAGGATGAGAGGGGGTCAGGGCAGCAAGCCGGCGTGCGCCTGTTGATGATTGAGGAAAAGAGGAGTAAATTCATTCTGCTCTCGGCACTTTGTCAAGTGCCAGTAGCTTACCGTTGAGAGCCAGTCACCCATCACCATGTTACGACCTCAGAGGTCAGCGGCAAGTCATAAATCAGCAAGGAGAGAGGTTGCGGTGATGCTGCAGAGCTGAAGAAAGCTGATGCGACTACTGCCTCTGCCATGCCTACCCCCACCCCTTCCCCCTGCATGAAGTAGAGAAACCAAGGCCTGCATAAAAATGATGCCCAGCACTTCACCACGTGTTGCTGCTTGCTTTAAGATACATTAAAAAATAAGGTTTTTCTACACTTTTATCCCACCTTTGCTTGATTAGATTGTTTATTGCAAAGTGGGCTACTTTGTAAGCGCCCTTATTTTTACTCATGGAAAGTATTGATTTTAGTTCTGTAATGAAGGATTTCGTAAGTGACAATGTTTTTGATTACTTGCGACAAACCTCCTTGGAGTATTAATTAAAACGGCAGCAGATGTGCAGGTGCGGGAAATCATTAGAAAGAGGCCCCAGTCTGTGGACATGTCCCTCTCCCAGCATACAGCGGCTCTGCATGGCAAATAGGACGCCTGAGAGGGAACTCACTTCGCAAGTTCATCTTAAGAACAAGTACAAAAAAACAGGAGCATGCTCTCTAGAAAAAAATGACGTGGATGTGTTTATCTTGACAACTTCTTGGATGGTTCATTCATTCCCTGGCAATAAGATTCTGTTAGTTTTTCATGCTGAAACTCTAGATCTGTACACGTGAATTGTTTTTTGCTTGAACAAATCTGTCAGAATTTCGACAGACCTGCATTTCCAACACTATCCGACTGGATGATTCCAACACAAACAACGAACGGACGTCAATATGACGCTTTCCTCCATTTTTCCACGTTAATTGATGTATCATGGAATTATCGATTTCTTACACTCCCATGTGCTAGCGTTTTTCTCCGGCGCACTGGGATAGAGCGCTCTGAAAGGAGATCTGGTTGGTCAGCTCCTGCTTTCAATATTTGCTCCTATTAAACTGTGATTATCCTACAGTGCCTGGCTTCTCTCAAAGTTGGAGAAGGAGAGAGCAGGCCAAAACTACACGGTCAGGTTTTTCCAGCAAGTAAAAACTTCCTGACAGTCCCAAAGGTTTACCAGGTCTTCTGAAATTACTGAATTCTTCATGTCAGCCCATGTTGAGGTACATCTATTGCCATTTGCAGATGTAGATGCTGAGATCATTTTTAGAAATGGATGAGACTTTTTTACATTATGTGTAAATGTTTTTGTGCTGGTTTAAACTTGATATTCTCCTATTTATTAACGCCTTATTATCTTTTTTATCAGCGTTTTTAAACAATGGAAAAGGACTGTGTTGCACATTTGTTAGTGTAACAGAGGCCTGTGTTCTGCCAATTTGTCCTACCTCTTCAGATTTTTCCTAGGTCCTGATGACAAAATATTCTACCCATCAGATAGAAAACTTTGAAAGAAAACTTTCATGTAAAGTAGTGTGATGTGAGGCTGTAATATCATCCTAACCTACCCCAAACCTTAATCCCAACATTAGAACTATTCAAATATAGTGTTGCTAGCATAATCTGACAGAGAGGATATAATATCAGGACACTGGCTAGTATTTTCCTGGACTCATTAGGCATACTAGAAAATGCCAATAGGAGCTGTAATCTTTAAAGTACTTCTTAGCACTCTGCCTCTAATGTCAGAAACACTGGTTTAAATCCATAGTGGAGCGAGTAGACCTGGCAGAGTTATATTGGTGCTGTGACCCAGGTGTAAGTGAGGTTTATGGGGGAATGTAACTAGACTAGCTAGTAAGAGGTTTGTTAGTAAACCTCACTTCCCTAGGACTCAAGAGGTGCATTAGTGAGTGACACTCAAGGCTGTGCATTTTAGCACCCCTGTTAGGGCACCCACTTTCAATGCCAGAGTAGACGCTAGCATAAGAAGTATATACAGTTATATACAATATTGCTATCTGTGCATGTGCCAAGATGATGATGAAATGCGCACTACACTACTGTACACATAAAAAACAAGAATACTTTGATCTTGATATCTTGCAGTTTTGTAACATTTTAATCACAAAAGCACCACCTACCACCCAGTTGTCCAGAAGTATAATATCTAATGACCCCCACCCAAACATCCATATTGTGATCTCACAGAATTTTAAAATATAACATTAGACAAGAAACAGCAGCAAAAAAAGCAGAGTCTTTCATTGTCCCCTGAGCTCATACAGGTATTTCATTCTCAGTTTCTGACACAATTGCGCCTGTCTGATCGCAATGATTTGAACAGATGCTCCAGAACTAAATCCGCCGCTGGGTTTAACACTGTTTACCTCTAGCTGTTTACCTCAGCTGGTCCTGCTTCATCAAAACTACTTTGAGATCCAGGCCAGTGATGAAACCTTGAAGTTTCTGAAATGCTGATGTAAGACTAACAATGAACCATGTGTTAAGAAAGTAACAGCGCAGAACAATGGCAGACCTGGGAGGGTTTCTGAAACCTGTTTGGAAACAATCAGTATTTTTACTGCTGCAATTGTTGTTGTTTATAACTTAATAGAACATGTATTTTCTCACATTTGATTTGTCTCCTCAGAGTTGTTTAATGTCAGAACAGCCTGAAGAAACTGAGGGTAGCATCACTGAACACACACCGGCACTTCCACAAACTCGGCACTTCCACAAAAAGACGTTTGACATGCCAGAATGATGGACTCCTTGAATGCGCTGACCTCTCTCCTCCGGACGCCCCTTTCACCCTCCCTCTCTCCATCCGGCCCGTCATCCTTCCATTTCCACCCATGTAGATGAGACAGAGATAGATGAAGATGTTTCTGATGGGCAGCCATTTCATAGCAACACAGCAAATGAGTTCTGGCTGCTCCAACCCACCCTCCTTTGCAGGAGATTAATCCTGACACAGGACGCTTTCCGACCATGACAGTCATCGGTGTCGAGGAGGCTGTTCTTTAGGGTCAAAATTGAGTTTACTCTCAGTACCAGCATCTAATGAAACTAGAAAGAATCATGCTTTAAATAGGAAATACACTGATACTCTTTTAAAAATCTTTTAAAGCAAGATGCTAATAGCCTAATCAAATTCAATGATTTATGCTAAGCTATGCTAAAAGTGCTCCTGCCAGACCTGGAGATCAGCTGAATAGATTAAAAAATGGTAAAACTCAACCTGTTTACCTGTAGGGGACTTGTAAAATGAGCCTGTTTGTGTGTAAGTTGTGTAAGTGTTCCTTAAGGGTAGAAATGTATTCAATCTTTTTATTTTTTAAGGTATACAATATGAAATATTATTAGCATAATTAAATGGCCCCAGTTAATAAATATTTTTAAATTATAATAAATATCAATTATCGACTATACCATAGACAAACCTATAAAATCCTTAACCATAACAAACAGTTGTTGCAGTTTATTATTGTATAAACATACTTTAGTACATGTTTTAGCTTCTAGCATTGCAAATTTACAAATTTTCAGATTTCAAATTGTATTTTTATTTAATAAAAAATAGTTTCATATATAGACACACATACATGGGTTTATATATAGATATACACACACACACACACACACACACACACACACACACACACACACACACACACACACACACACACACACACACACACACACACACAAAACTAATTAAAAGTTTTTCTAATTAATTAAAACATTACAAAAATCACCCTTATTATAGAGTCTGTTCTTCAAACTTAAAAAATGTATGCAATGCCCTACTCTTCTTTTTAGTTTTGCCTTTGACAGTGTCTCTGTTTTTCCTTCATTTCAGAGCGGCACAATTGTAAATTCACACATACAAAGAAGTCTATCACTGCTTGTAGTTTAAAGAGCTCTCAAACGTCTGCTCCACTTATACAAATTGTCTGTTCTTTGTATGTAGAAGTCAGTTATTATGCTTTGTGAAGGATACACTTTTTCTTTAGCACTTATCTGACTTCTCTCTTCAATACTAAGTGACTCTTGAATGAAACAGTAGCTCTGGAATCCACCTGATGTTGAAAGCTCAGTATGTATTCAGGACATGCTGCTCGTAGGCCTGATGTCGCGCTTATACTGGATGCGTATTACAAAGTGCGCCCCAGATTTATGGGCACACAGAGACCCACCAATTGGGGACTGAGCCCTCTGGGATGGCAGGCAAAGATTGTGCTCATTCCTACCATACTATCATAGCATCTAAACACAAGTCGGCCATAAATTTGGGGAATTTATGCCATTGAGTTGTTGTGTGTCTTTTTTTCTGAGGGTGTTTGATAAAGGTTTTAAAAATATAGCTTGTACTATATTGATGGGCTCTGAAATATTAGGTTGTGCAATGGATTGTCTTGTTTTTTGGGGGTTGGAGAGTTGAGTTGAGTTACAAGCTGTTAGATATGGATTTTACAAGTTTATTTGTACTGTACACTGTTAGCACAGAACCACCTTTCTGGCTAATTAGGGACCATGCAGAGATTTAGTATTTTATATACACATTTGTTGTTTTACTCTATGGCAGTGCACAGAACTATTTGGTAATAAGCTGTGCAATCTGGCAAAATGGAAGAGCTCAATTCCAATCGCCACCAACTCTCCAAATGTGTGCTTATGATTTTGCTAATAGCTCTTTAACCAAAAGTGTAATTTTCTGTAATTAAAATTTTCTACTATTTTACATTAAAAAAAAAACGTTCAAATATCTTAAAATTTTGTGTGATTTTACTGAATTCAAGCTGATCATTCAAACCATTCTTGATTAACATGCCAATGAATTTGATGAAAACCATAATAAAGTGTATTCAGACTACACTTGGCATGTGTTGTGACAACAATGACCATAGATTACCCACACAGTTTTGGCACAGTGCCTCTTAGTGTTCAGGAGATAGGATAAATAAATTTTTGCTAACAGCCTTTTATAAATATTTGAAAATATTTATTATTTCATGTTTTTTGACATGAAGCAAAGTGGAAGAGAAAAGGGGGGATTGGAACTCTGGATACCCGAAGCACAATTATTGGGCAATCACACCATATGCGGCTTGGTTGCTTAATGCAGTGTCTATGTCCGCCAAAGTTAAGATTTTTTCAACTTAACACGTTAAGGGCATCAAAAGTTTAAAATTCACCATGTCATTGCTTGAATCATGTAATTCGAGCCATCTCATTCCCACAGGATGTTTGATTGGATCTATGCATTAACCTAACGTAAATCACTCACGCCTGATGTTTAATCCGTGTGTGGTGTGAATGTACCATTATGCTACATGTTGGCGTACTGCTGAATGGGCTATCGGCACCAACAGCCATTTTGAATTTTGTCATAAAATGCTATATTTTATATATTCATTAGCATATTATTATTTCGTATGTGTTTTTGGCACCATGTCCTGAATATTTGACCACCTTCTGTCCTAGACCATGTGTCCAATTTTTTACCAAATTCAACTAGACATATCTAGATCAAGCCTAGAAAAAAAAGTTGACTAACAAAACATCTTTTTTTTCACATCAATATATGAGATGGTTGGCTTTAGTAACAGCGCCACCTATTGGTCAGAAGTATTAAGCAAGTATATTATGTTGTAAATCACTGTATTAATAGATTTGAACTTTTTTCCATAAAATTGTCTCCAAATGTTTTTATTTACAGTTTGTTTGCTGGTGGTTTGATGCTCACATCCTCTGTAGCGCTTGGCCTCTTAATTGGTGCTTGCAGCTCTGTTTGATTAATTGTCTCTCTGTCATGTGACTCTACAGGGCATCTGTCTCTCCTCTGTGTCAATGACAGCCTGAATGAAGACCTGCGATGTCCTGACACTGGTGTCCACCTCTCTGGACAGGTAAGGCCTCATGCCATCTATCAATAAGGATCCAAGGTTATTTGACATCTGAAAAGAAAATCAATTTGCTACCTCTACACTGACACAAAAATCATATCAAACCATTCTCTCAGACTCCAGAATGTGACAATAAGCAATGCTTTGTTTTTATTTTTTGTTCTTGTCAAGCAATATTAAGAACCCTACTTTTAATCTAGCCAATCTACAAGCAATTTAATGTAAAATGGAATTAAAGTGATGCTAGCATTCTCCCTTTTTTCTCCATCTTTGAAAATGAAACACTGTAATACAAAAAAAAGCACAATTGTGATTAGGGCTGCACGATATTGGAATTTGTTTTATTCTGAAATATGTACTAGATAAGTTGAATAACTATTTGGAAAGAATTTATAATTTTAGATTGATTGGGATGATTCTATATAGGAGTGCATAAAATATAATAAACAATCTACAAGCATAGATAAATTCGATAAGGAAAAAGATGCAATTTAAATAAGCATCATTTTATTGTTTTCCTAAGGAGTCAAACTTTATTCTGGTATACAGTAATTGAGTAATCAAATATAAAATAATACTGCATAGTCTTCGTTTTATAAACAATTCAATAAAATTAATCATTATTAATTTGTCAAAGTTACAAACGGTTATATACAGTTTCTTAGGCCTGAATGCTTTTAAAACCCTTACACAGTCACAGGCCTCAAAAAACGTGCAAAATTATAAATTATAATCCAGACTCAATATAGCGTATACTTGCGATGTGACTATTGCGGATGATCACATTGCAATATCAATGCAAAAACAATATATTGTGCAGCCCTAATTCTGATAGTTTTTTTTGTGAACAAATAATTTTAAAGCTTCTCCTTCTGCCAATATTAATACCAAAAATGTGACACACTGATCAAAACATTCATAAGCATAAGTCTGTATCCCCCACTAAAAGAGTCAATGAATCTGTCAAACAATCTGAATATGAAAATGTAAAAAAAAAAAGACAAAAAAAAAAGACATTGTTTTAGCTAATGATCCAATGACTCCCGCCTTTGATAACCTACCTTAAAAGCATAACGGTGTGGCTTGCAGAAGAAATAAAAAAGCAGTGAATCAGTGAACAAATTAATCTTTTTATTCAGTCAATTCAAAAGAGTCACTTGGATTAAATAAATCCCAACCCAACTCATTTGACCAGTCTTAAACTCACTAGAATGGTACTCAAACTAGAATTACTAGCACTACAATTTTTAAGTCAGATTCAAAACATATAGGTAGGTATATATAGGTAAATGATTATCAAAGGCAGCAAAAATAGTCTGTATGTCTTGTCAAATCTTTTAAGAGAGCCTATCATTCTGAATTTTCCCCTTTTATAAAAAAAACCCCACAAAATCATTTAGCAAATTTGTTTAGTGAATGATTCACTGATTCAATCATAGAAAGAGTCAGAGTCATAGAATTAGTTTGAATTTTATTTTACTAAAATGATTCAAAGGAGTAATTTGGTTAAATCCCTGCCACGATATAATTGCCATCTTTTAGATATAAATGAAATAAAATATAACTAATCTGCATATAAAACAGAAAAAGTGTTTTTCAAAACAAAATTAGATTTTTTTTGTATCGTTTCTCATAGTTGGCAACATAACAATACATTGCAATCTCTTAAAAACATTAGGAATAGTATTCAGCTAATAACCTGTAACAGTGAGAGGAAGCAGCAGCCCTCTGGTGGCCGGCAGGGAAAAAAAAGATGTCAGTATCTCTGCTTGGGCCTTTTTACACTTTAAATATCTGATTGCAATTTGTAAAATGACTTTCTTTGGGTGGTCTTTAAGCGATATTGTCATCTGATCAAAAGAAGTTGTTTTTCTTTTGCTCACTGTAAGCAGAAATCTAGGTAATACACAGTACACAGACTTTAATTCACTCTTAAAGCTTTGCCAGGAATCAGTTTGCAGTGGTTATTGGTAATTGACAGTTTGTTGTGTCATACTGTGACACATCCCATAATGCAACAGTCATGATCACTCTCAGCTGTGAGACGGCAAGCCTGTTCACACTTTCACTGATCAGATGGGCTCCGGGGCCAAGATCCCCACATCTTGATCCCATTTGACTCCAAACCTTTTTAGTGTCTGTTGACCCTCATCTCATTGTTTTTTGCTTTTGCTTTTGCCTTTGTGGGTGTGGGTGTGGGTGTGGGTGTGTGCGTGTGTGCGTGCGTGCGTGCGTGCGTGCGTGTGTGTGTGTGTGTCATTTTTAAATACATTTACATTTTTTATTTGTATTTATTTATTTGCTTTGTCTTCTGCAATTTAATATTTTTGTTGTTGCTTGAGTTAAGTTTTTTTTTTTCGTGCAAGGTTTGGTATGTATCACTAATTAGTTAATTCTGTTTTATTAATTGTTCGTCTTCTGTTTTTTTATTAGTTTTGCTTTGTTTATTTAATTTATATTTTTATATTTACTTCCAAACAGAAATGCAGACATTTTACAGCTTTAGTTTCTTTCGATGCGCTCAAATATAAAGGGAATTTATTTTATGTGTGTTGTGTATATTGTTATAATCATAAGTGAATATAATTGATAATTTTTTCAAATTTATCTTTTTTATTTATTGTTTTAATTAATTTTAATTACCTTAAAAGGTATAATTATTATTAATTTATCTTTATTATTTATAATTCCTTCCATTTTTATCATTAATTTACTGCTGTATTTTAATTTAATTTAATTTAATTTAATTTAATTTAATTTAATTTAATTTAATTAAATTTATTTTAATTTAATTTAATTATAAACTTTTTTTTTTTTGTGGGCCAGTATTTATTGCTTTATTCAAGTATTTATCACGGCATTATTTGACCCAGAGGAGAACTGGAAGACAGGCAAGTATGCTCTTACATGTAACCAGAGCTCTCTCTCTCTCTCTCTCTCTCTCTCTCTCTCTCTCTCTCTCTCTCTCTCTCTCTCTCTCTCTCTCTCTCTCTCTCTCTCTCTCTCTCTCTTTCTCTCT
>CAIGQW010031024.1:7384960-7410470 GCA_903798125.1 Danio choprae
CTCTCTCTCTCTCTCTCTCTCTCTCTCTCTCGCTCTCTCTCTCTCTCTCTCTCTCTCTCTCTCTCTCTCTCTCTCTCTCTCTCTCTCTCTCTCTCTCTCTCTCTCTCTCTCTCTCTCTCTCTCTCTCTCTCTCTCTCTCGCGTGTCCTTATTGCACTGTACCAGGTGGCCCAGAGTTACCAACCCTTGAACATGGACTGCAGCCCTTCTGGAACCTTTATGAACTTCCGCCAGCACGTCAATCACTAAGTGACTGGCAGGCCTTCCTGTTTTGGCCGTGTGAGGTTACACATCCTGGCAGGAGAGCTGTTGTCAGCCACACACACACACACATACACTTTGGGATCTCCTGACTGCAGGCTCAGGCCGTTGCACTTATTCCTGTTTTACTTCACACCTGCACGGTGCTGTCAGGATTTCTTCCACGGCCACACGAGAGGTCAATCGTGCTTCAGTCAAAGCTAATTAAACATTCTGTGTGCCAAAACATGGAGAATGCGTCTGCAAAGGCTCTGATGGGGAGAAAGGACTGGAGAATGACAACAATGAACACCACTAGTGACTGACAGTCTCTTAAATACATTTTAAAAATTAAATGAGTGTTTTTCCTTTAAAATTGATCACATTTTGGTCCACACTAGGATTTTTAAAAGGATAATTCACCCACAAATGGCAATTTTGTCAATGATTACTCACCCTCATATTGTCCCAAAACTCTGAGACCTTCGTTCAACTTCAGAACACAAATGAATATATTTTAGATTGAATCCGAGAGCTCCCACAACCTCCATAGTTCAGTCAAGACTGTATGTTTTTAGTGGTTCATTCTAAATATTTTGAAACTATAATAAAACTTTTTGTGCCTACAAAAAACTAAATTAACAACTTTATTCAACAGTTTCTTCTTCTTTGTGTCAGTATAGTGCACATGTCCTTGAGCACCGCATCATTATAATATAATATCAATTCATTATAAAATCAAATCTAAACATAAAAAGTCATCATTTATCAGCTGAGAATTATAAAATGTGTAATTTAGCTGAAACATTTTTTCATCACACAAACAAATGGAGATACTTTTCAAACACCTGTGTTGAACTGTAATGGGCAACATCACAACATGACAAGAATATACAGGAGTGCTTGAACATTTGGTCATTTTAGGGTCAAATCATGTGAAATCATGTCCTGCTGTTTTTTTTGGTTTATTTAGATGTCTTTGGTTCATGTTGTGTTCATACAGAATTCCAGTCATAACACATCACAGTTTGTCCACTGAAATAGTGTGTCTTTTCAGTGGGCTTGGTCCACTTGTTTGCTACCCACCAAGGTCTAGAGCTGAAGACTCCAGGGCTGAGATGGTTGTTTGATTTATGATATGGGCTGCAGGAATAGTCAGACCAATCTCAGCACATTGAGCCAATGAGTGCAGAGTAGACTCTTGAAAAGGAGGACTTTATAGAGGTCTTAAAAGGATAGTTCACCCAAAAATGAAAATAATGTTATTAATTACCCTCACATACCCAAAAACCCGGAGACTTTTGTTCATCTTCAGAACACCAGAAATCATGAATGTGTACCCTATACCGACACTGAGAAGAAACTGTTGGATGTAGTCATTATTTTTGTTGTATGTGTGCACAAAAGTATTATTATAGCTTCATAATATTCCAATTCAACCACTGAAAAAAAAGATCTGTTTTGACTGATGTTTGATACCTTTCTGGACTTTCTAAAGTCTAAATGATCAACAGTATATGTCTGATCTCATTCAAAGCTTTGTATGCTTAAGCATAACTGACTGAGTAGCCAGTTTCAAACAGCATTTGATTGGATCAATGAGGCCAAACTCCTCAAAGGCCTCTGCTAAAGACTTTCTTTCCTCTGAGGATCCGATTACTGCTGTTGCTGATGAGTGACACTGGTTAGCATGGACCAACTCTGCCCTTTGGGTGTTCAGCTGTTTCACAAATTCATTTCTTAATTTTTTCATTTAGTACTTTTTGAAATAATATATAAACAGTGTGTTTAATTTTTTATTAAATAATTATTTCCTTGAGCCAAATAAATGTTTTTTTTTTTTTTTTTTACTAATTTTTCATAATTTCTTTTAACATGTATGTAATTTGTGATTCATTGTTCTCACTTTTTCTGTGCTAAACAAATAATTGCAGTATAAAATTAATAATAATAATAATATTTAATTAGATAATTATATTATAATACATGGTTTAAATAAAAATTTTTTTATTACATATTCAACTTTACACACATTTTACCAGAAGAAAACAGCTTTGAACATGCTGAACCTTCAATCCCACTGACAATACACCAAAATAAAGGGGCATTTAGCTGAAAAACAATGACAAATATTTCAAACCTCAGAGTGCAGATGGATTCACCTCTCCCACACTCTTTGAACGGCCAGTCGTGAAAACCATTGTTTGACCTGAAACAATTCATATTGAATCATCGCCACGTTGTCTTTTTATTCTCACTGTCCATCGGGGGGCTTGGGCGTTAATATGCCATCACCACAGCTCACATCCTCGTTAGACACAGCAGCCGATGAGGTTTCCTGTGGCTTTAGGGCATCGCCAGCAGGACACTTGCTCCTACCAATCTTTCATCGGCCGGAGGAAGAGTGGTGCAGAGCTGTTATGTCACTCTGGAACGGCCACCTGAGCTCCTGTGACTAACTCTGCAGGAAGAAAAAGCCAAACCACAAAACAACGGCAGTTTTAGATCACCAAGGCCCACTGAGGGAAGCTCCTGTACAGATGTGAACAACAGAACTTGTTTGTTGGACACAGTTTTCCCTCTTCAACCACATCTGAAACATTTTTTAAAGGGATGGCATACCTAAAAAGTGTCAGTTCCAGTGCCTGTGAAAGCACTTTTGTCATTGCTTTTGTTGAACCCATCGGTTCACATTAATTCAGCTTATTTTTGTAATAATATTTTGTGCAGAAACGACTACATACACCTGAATAATCGAACAATTAATTGAATCGAATAATTTATTTAAAATGAGTTGAAACAACACAATTCTTAAGTCTTTTGGGTCTTTTGGTTGACAAACTAATTGTTTTATGTTCAATCTATTAAATTTGTAAACATTATTAAGTTAATCAATTTGTGTTGGGAAAACACCAAGAAATTGTGTGGAACCCAGCATTTTTTTACAGTGTAGAAACTATCAAAGTGAGCCATTTAATTTTCCACAGCAGTGCTGATGAGGAGCTCTTTTGAATGTGATATTAACACATCATTCATAAGTGTAATGTAAACAGCGAGGTGGAAGATGATTTCTGTTTTTGGGACTCCTTTTTTTCTGATATTTATTTCGTTAAATGGCAAAAAAATATATAAATATGGTGCTTTAGCGTATCCAGCTGTAGAGAAACTGGTAGCCAGGCAAGTGGTGATGTCATGTGCCCGCATGCTCTACCAGCACGGCTCGGTAAGGTTGTTTAAACATCCCTAGAAATCCATGCCAAGAATGCTTTGTAATCGTCCCCATCGTACCATTTCAGGATTACATGAAACTGCAATTGGAACCATACCTGACTGTTCTTTGAACCGTTCGTCCCTTTTGTTTCATCAACTCTCCTATTGGAGCTCCTCGTGGGATTTGAGACTGGTGTGGAGCACAGGTGTCACTTTTGTAAAAACTTGCACCATTCTCAGCCCAATCCTACCCATCATAACTCGTCACAGGCCAAGGGGAAGCTCTTCAGGATTTGGTTCCCTGAAGTGCTTGGTTCTTAACCAACTGAGAAACCCTCATTCATGGTGCCTGAAGGTATCACGAGATGCCGTTGGTTGGATGGCCTTTTACTCTCCTCCAATCATTGGTGGACAACAGCTCCTCAATAACACTTACTCCACCAGCTTGACTCCGCTCCAAGGGTCTCGACCATACCCCACACTTCACATCATCCATTATCGCAGAACAGGTGTACCCTTGAGACTGCTCTCATCTCTCCTCTCTTAATCCCCTCTTTTTGATTAGATTCCCCGAATGCTTGGTCCTCAACCAACTTAAAGAAGACCCTCATTTGCTGTTTCTGTTGGATGCCCTAGATGCCCTTTAGTGGATGGCGTTTTACTCTCTCTTATTCTTATTTCATTTTTGATAGATTTTAGGTATGCTAATATTTGGTAGCCCTTTTGAAGGGGTCTTGAGTAAAACATTTAGTAATACTCTATCATTTTTATCATATCATAATCTCTTCAAGTAAAACCACAGTTTTATTATGATGGGTTGATGCAAAGTCACTAAATGTATCATGAAATACAGTGCTCAGCATATATGAGTACACCCCATTTTGAAAATGAATATTTTTATCCATTTCCCAGTGAATATGGGTAATATATATTGGTGAATTTGAACAAAACACATTTATTAAACAGATATATTTATTATAACAATATTTTAGTCACAGAACATCTTTAAAAATGGAAAGATAATACAATTAAATTCAATTTTAATTCAAATTTTTTTACGAACTACAACATTTCAACAAAATTGTATATATTTTTTGTTTCTCTTGATTTTTGCTATTTTTGAAATTTTTATTTAATATTTTTCCCTTACATATAAATTTGAGCTACTAATTTTTGAACCATTATTGTAAGTTATTTTGTTAGATTAGCTCCAGATTTGGCTTCAACACTGACTAATCTAATGTATATGCACAAATTTGTTTTTGAGAGATTTGTGGGGGGTATACTCGTATATACTGAGCACTGTATATGGATGAAAAGAATAAATTGCCATTTACTAAAATAGCTACTTGTAAAGTAGAGGTGCTACACCAAGTTGAGGTGTTTATAAATGATTTTTACAATTTCCTTTTTAACTTATAAGAGCGGTAATTAATTAAACAACGCTTGAAACCATCACACCATATAGGACAGTTGTGAGATTTTGCTCAAAAACATTAAAAAAGGTAATAACACAGCAGTTTTTATAACAAGAGGTCCATTGAAGACTTAAATATTTAACCGCTTGCATTTTAAATTAGAACTATCCTAATTATATTCATTTTTGTCATGTTTGACAGTGAAAATGCAGTCACATCAACAACCCCTCTGTAAACATATACGGTTTAATATTCTGACACTAGTTCATATACAGATTCCGTTAAATGTTAAAATGATACAATCCCTTTTTCACAACGGAATTCCACGATTACACCCACAATTTCCGCATTCCGGAAATCATAGCGCTCTACATACTGTTTTCATTAAAACAGTCATGTTCTGAACACCTACATGTGTTTTTGTGAATGGATGTGCAATGTTGTAGATAAAGTACAGACAAATGGAAATGGTCATCCTGGTGTCATCGGTTCGGAGACAGAATTTTAATTAATTGCCACTCGGGGGATCTGAAGTCTGCTCATCGTCGGGCTGTTGGGGCGTGTGATGGACATTTCCCCTCATGATGTGGGTGGATTGGAGAGTGACACCTACTTCCACCCCCTTTGGAGAGGAAGTTCCTATCAGAACACAACAGGAAAAGAAAAAAGGAAAACAAGCTGACATCTTTTCACTCATGAAGTCACTTCCTACAGGCCCTTTACTGACCTCAGTCCACCCAGAGAGACAGAAATCAGAAGCCCCTGCGTGCAAAACTCAATTATAGGTGCATTTATTTATACATCTCCTCTGAATATGTGGATGCTTGTAGAGATTGATTTGACTTTTGTATCAAATGTGACTCTTATTACATAATCTTACAATCCAAAGGTCTTGCGTTAAATGCTGAAAGTTTGACTGGAGAGTTGCTGACCTTTCCTGTCTTCATTTTGCCCTTTAATAGCATGGCACTTGACCTCAGGTCACCCAAGGAGGTTCATGATGTTGTAATGGTACTGTTAGACACTTATTGATAATATATACATTCATTCATTTTGCTTCGGCTTAGTCCCTGATTTATCATGGGTTGCCACTGCGGAATGAACCACCAACTATTGTATCCAAATACTGTTTGATCTTTTATTATTTGTATTAATTTTTTTGTATTATTTACTTTTAACTTAAGAGTAAAATTAGCTTTTTTTAAAATTTTACATTCATTAAAAATGAGTTTTCTTAAATAAATGAAATTTAAGCGACAATGTTTACATTTATGTTTACCATAAAACAACATTGGCATTTTCTTTATACATAATTTTGCAGTTTACTCATGTTTATTAATTATTTATTGTTGGAAACATTCATTGTCAGCATTTCCCCCATCGATATGGTTACATTACCGTAATTTTTATCTTGACTTTTAAAGTTCTTGCTTTATAAAAAGTATTTAATCTCTTTTTTTTCTTTCCTGGAATTCAGGATGCAAAGATATTTTAATCCTGGCACTGCCAGTCACCCATACCAAATGGAGTTCATGTAAGGTCATAGCCGTCGCAACTTAAATAATAAAAACTCAATCTTTGCAACATGTTAAAAAAATGGCTTTGCATCTTGGCAAGCATTGTGTCAACAGCTCAGCTGTTTCTCAATTAGCAGCATTGTCTGTTTGTGAAATAGATCTGTTAGCACTGTGTGAAGTTCTTGCCAACACACAGCTGGGACAAAACGAGCAAAAAAAAAAAAAAAGAGAAAAAGATGCTTCCGCTCATGTTGAGCATATTTTCCTGTTTACACTGAAATGCAGGTCAGCTTTTTGAGATAACAGGACCACACTCTCTTGTAGAAGTAAAACATTTAACATCTCACATTCTGAGCCAGACTTTTGTGCTAGAAATATATGCAAATTAACACATTTCATTTAATAATGCATTATTTGCATATTTAAACAATATTTTACAAACGATTTGCAATTCTTAATGCAATCAATCAACTATTATTAACAACTATATAGTTTTTTTTGTTTTTTACCTAATTGACCTGCAGTGTGTTGCCTTAATGAAAGCACTGGTTGTTGTGGTGTGAAATGACTGGTGCTGGTCTCCCGGTGAAGTCATTAGACCCTGGACAAGCAGCTCATTGAAGATGCTCCCCCACCATACGCATTCATTATTCATGAACGCCAAATTTTCATCTGACATGTATATCAAAGACACAGTTTGGTTTCAGATCTCCCCATGTGTGTCCAGCGCCAGCCAAAAGAAATTCATAAAAACATCGCTCACTTAGAAAAAAATTAAATAAATGGTTATAGTTTGCGTTTATTTTCGCACATATAAGAAAAGCTTTATCTTTAGACTTGTTGATGCTTTTAGTCAAAAATTGGGTTGTAGCATCAATTTAAACTGATATCTTTGTAAACTGCTGATGTTTCACCAATGTATGCACATTTTTAAGCATTTCTGTTTCCAAATGTAGCAATCTAAAGTAACAATCTGCTTTCTGGAAGGGTAGCATGTTAACTGTCATGCAAACTCTTATTTTGAAGGCACAAGATTTTTCTCATCTTTCTCATCTCATCAGAGAAATATAAAACTATTCCTTTAAAAATGCTAATTGCATATCTAGAAACATTCTTTTCGGCTTAGTCTCTTTATTAATCTGGGGTGGCCACAGCGGAATGAACCGACAACTTATACAGCATATGTTTTACGCAGCGAATGCCCTTTCAGCTGCAACCCATCACTGGGAAACATCCACACACACCCATTCACACACATACACTATGGACAATTTAGCTTACTCAATTCACCTATAGCGCATGTCTTTGGACTTGTGGGGGAAACCGGAGCACCCGGAGGAAACCCACGCCAACACGGGGAGAACATGCAAACTCCACACAGAAATGCCAACTGACTCAGCTGAAGCTCGAACCAGCCACCTTCTTGCTGTGAGGCGAACGTGCTACCCACTGCACCACTTGGAGGCCCCTTTCTAGAAACATTATATGTTTAATGTTTATACTCATTCACTTTCTTTCAGCGAATTTCCTCCTTTTATCAGGGGACGCCACAGCAAAATGAACCACCATATTAAATGTTTATAGTGTTTGCTCTCTTACTAGTTTCTTATTTTTTTGCATTACACGCTTTAATGTTCAGATCATCAAACACATTTAAATATTAGTCAAAGATAACACAAGTAAACACATTGTGCAGTTTTTATTATTAAGGGAAAACAAAATGCAAAACCGCTATTTTTTTGACACTGCAGTGTTTGCATTTCATGTGGTTGCATCCCAGCGTTCAGTGGATTCTCAATAGCAAATGGACATCTCCATGCAGTCAAGCTGAATCTAGATCAATTTACTCATGAATTGCTCATGAATGCTTTCATTTCGAAAGTTGGATCCATTGTCTCTGAATTAGCATGCCTCCCCCAGGACAATTAATCTGAGATGTGAAAAAACTTGCTTCGAATCTCTCAGAAATATCTCACATCTGCACATGATCTACGGCCTGTTATAGTTGACACATCACACGACGTTAGTCTGAATTCCTCCATCTCTCTGAAGTTAAGCAGATCCAGTTTTGTCCGTTCACCAACAGCAGCGGCGGCAGCACCACAGTCTTGCCACAGGTCAATGACAGCTTGACGGCTCTGCCTGCTTCTTCTCTCCGCAGGTGACAAAAAGCAGCCCTCCTCTCTGATGCAGACTGAAACAGATGAACACCACGGCTCCCCCTGGAGCTCCTCCACGCTCTCTTTGATGGGATCCCAGTCTGATCTGGCCCTCTTTTCGTGTCATGTTCGCCTCGGTGTCTGATATCAAGTTGCTGCTGTGTTGCAGAGGAACTGAAGGGTCTCTAAGGATCGCCTGGCAGACTAAATAACTGGCGGTTTGACATCAACTATTTCTGCTGTGTACGAACAGCTGTTTATCACAAGAGCTCTTCAGTGCTGTTTCTTCAGTAAAATTGACAATGGTAGACATTGCCTTTGTCGCTAGTTGCCTAAAATTGTTAAAGTACAAATAAAAAATCTAAACTAATCACATGATTTTGTTAGCTCGCATCGTGGTGAACAACTCATCTGTGCAGGTCATCATTAAGGAAAAAAAGTTTGCCCTTGTAATGTAAAATTAAAATCTGAAAATGCACCTCCTGTTTGTTTTCAGTTCAATTCTCAGATTACGTCTGTCTCAAGTATTGGGTGTGGCTAACATACTTAACCACGCCCCCAACTGTCAGTTTTGACAACAAACAGAAGTGGTGAGGAGGAGGTGTCTGTTACACTTTCTTTCAGTTGTAATAACTCTCCTGAAACCCTTTTCCCCATCTTTCTTAATAAAAATGCCTACTTTACTACACCCAATCAGCTCGCAGTAGAAGATACAAGCCACGCCCACTGTTTTCTTATTTAATATTCCGTTTCTCTAGGAACTGCGTTACAATACGTAAAAAGAAAAATGGTCGCAGCTAGCGGTCGTAGCGGTTCATGCAGACTTTAATCAAGTGCTGTTTTGAAGACGATTAAAAGAATAGTTCACCCAAAATGAAAATTACCCCATTATTTACTGACCCTCAGTGTAAATGACTCCCTTCTGGAATAGTTAAAAATGTATCTTCCATGTTGTATAATGGTGGTGCTTTTTTTGAAACTTCCAAAGGCACATAAATCCATCGTAAAACTAAAACTGATTCTGCAAAATTGTTGCAAACAATTTATATGGGTTAAATTTAAACAAACAAATAAAATTTTGCAATGTTCAACTTAATTTGTTTGTTTAAATAAATTGTTTTCAACCACTTAACTTTAAAAAATGTAGTAAAGCCAGGGAATCAGCTTTGAATAATTTTATTTTCAGTGTATGCCACTAGGGGGTTAACGCAATTATTTTATTGTTTATTATTTTAAATTATTAACCCAAATCACTGACCTCCGGTGGCTGCTGAATGCACGTTCTCGACAACTTCTTGGCTGACATCTAAAAAATGATGAAAGGCGCATTTGTAACGAAAAAATAATTTACTGTATAAGATTGTACAGTAATGCCAAACCAACTAGTTTTCTTGTTCAACATCATCTTCTGTGGTAAAGCAGACTGTTTGTAGTGTGGTTCCCTTGAAACGTGTTTCTTCCCGTAACTTCCGATACAAATGTGTCTTACGTTAAGTTGTCGAGAATGTGCATTGGGCAGCCACTGGAAGTCAGTCACATCAACCCACTTCAAAAGACATCCATTAACCCACTGGTGGTGTGTGAGTTGGTTTCACAATGGATTTATGCACTTCAAACTTAAAAAAAAGAAGTTTTTTTCCTTTTTCATTTTAAGGTAATTTCCATTTTTGGGTGAACTATTCCTTTAAGAGATGCTGTTTGAGTGCATTGGATGGGAGAAGGTCCTCCAAAGGTCGCTCAGTGGATTCAGAGACTTACACAGGTCTGTGTAAAGGAAAAAATGACTGACGGAGGTGGAAAAGTATTACAAGATATTTAGATATGTAAATTTAGAGATTAATTAACCTGTCACCAATGTAATTTGGTAACTACGGTGTAATGTAATGTAACTTAATGTACAAATGCATCCCCTGAAAGAATTTAGTATGTCAGTTATCTTTATTTATTTATGTTGTATTATTTTTCTTATTTTATTTTTTATTTTTATATTATTATTTTTTATTTCCTCATCTTGTTGGAGAAGATTGGTTTTTAGAAATGCAAATAAAACGCGGCTGTTTTAGTTGAGGCGTCATGGTGGCGCAGTGGGTAGCACGATCATCTCACAGCAAGAAGGTCGCTGGTTCGAGCCTCGGCTGGGTCTGTTGGCATTTCTGTGTGAAGTTTGCATGTTCTCCCTGTGTTCGCGTGGGTTTCCTCCGGGTGCTCCGGTTTCCCCCACAGTCCAAAGACATGCGGTACAGGTGAATTGGGTAAGCTAAATTGTCCGTAGTGTATGTGCGTGAATGACTCTGTAGGGATGTTTCCCAGTGATGGGTTGCAGCTGGAAGGGCTGAATCCGTTGCGTAAAACATATGCTGGATAAGTTGGCGTTTCATTCCATTGTGGCGACCCCAGATTAATAAAGGGACTAAGCCGAAAAGAAAATGAATAAATGAATTAATGTTTTAGTTGATTTTTTGTTGGGGTTCTTTACAAATCACGGAAATCTATCAGTTATTAATATATGTCCAAAATTATTATAAAGGTTCAATTCATTTTATTTAATCATTATAATCTATTTATTAATAGGTGGAAAGCTAATTCTGCCCTGAAAAAAACATAGAACAGAACAGAATACAATACAATACAGTGGACAAATTTGTCTTTGGTCCATCTGTGGATCATCCGAAGTCAGAAAATTTTTTCAACATGGAAAGTCTTCAACTGTTAAAAAAAGAAAATGAAAATGCGAGAAGCATTACTTCTGCAAAACACTAATAATGTAAATGTTCTGTCTCAAAACATGAATCCCAGTTAGCTTGCCATGTCAAAATGACCTGCCAGCCTGTTGGATGGATGAATTCCAGGGCTGCAGTTTTGACCTGTACAGTATGTGTGTGTGTGTGTGTGTGTGTGTGTGTGTGTGTGTACATGTGCTCATTGTGTGTTTGATTTGCTATTTGTCGTCCCAATCTCTGCTATTTCCTGAACGCTCCATCACTGGGTCACGACTCAAGGTTGAACATCCTCGCCAGAGAGCGAGACTTGCCTCAACACCTGCAAAGTTCAGCTTTTTTTTCCAGGCTGTTATAAGAGATTCATGCTATTTGTGTGCATGTTACACAGCACACACGTGATTTCGCAGATGCAGCCGCGTCTACAAAGAGTGTTTGATTTTGTTATATATTCATGTTTGTCTGCTCCAACGACCTTGAGTGACATTATCAAGCATATGTGTTGAACATCCTGACACTTGCCATTGTCAGGCCACAAAGAAACACTTAAGCCTTCAATCTTGCGCCTCATTGGAGGGAAGTGGCCTTGGATGCTCCCTCCCCTCATATTGAAAGGGTGAAACTGGAAGACCTTTGAAACGGAAGATATTTGCGTGTTTTTGCGCATCTTCGCCCATAATGGTATGCCGTTTAGTATTTGATGGTCATAATTTATTGTTTTACACTGCAGTTGAATAGGCTAAAAATGCACTAGTGGTTCTCACCATACTTTCACAGTTGATTTTTGTTACAAGTTTTCTCAGACTTTTGGTTTAAATATGCAAATGAGGCATTATTTGATGAATTATGCGCATGCATTTTATAGCACCAAAATCTAAGCCAATTGGATAAAGTCTGTTTCGAAATTCTTGACATTAAATTCTTGACTCCTTTTATCATTCCATAATTCAGAAAATACTTTTTAGAGTAACAGTATTTTCTATTTTCTATAATCAAGCAATTAATGCATGATCATGCCTTTTTGTAGAATCTTTCAGAATACAGATATGAATAAAGCTGTGCAGTTTGGTGTATTCAGTTGATGCTGAAGTGGGGATTTATGACTCTAAAATCTACAAGCCGAAATTGCTAAAATGCATCTAAAGAAACATTTGAAGCATTTATTTTCTTTACATTAGTCAAAAATCCCCACTGTAAAGCCAAAAGATCTCTAAAATGACAGGTGCATGAGAAACCAGTGTTTATGTCTGCAGTGTCTCGCCTTAATAATGGTATTAGTTTTTTAAAAATAAGCAGATTTTTTCACGTTTGAGGATTTGGGTTGGTTTGTAAAACAGTGGTCAGTGATCTGGTTTCATCGTAAGCGCCTATTTGTTGGCGTGTCATTTTGGAGGTATTATTTTTGGGATGTCTTTATGAGTTTTAGGCAACTCAGATCTCATTAATGAAGCTTGAGTCTCACCGCTTGTAAAATTATTATAGGTTGTAGATTTTTGGATAATTCTGCAATAATTTAAACGATTGGAGGTTGTATTTTTAAAGGTGAAACTGATTCTGTTTAGAGTTAGGGTGTAATTTACTGGGGTTTGTTTTGTGCGGTTTTGGTCAAACTTAGAAGCCTCAAATATTTAGCTGTGTTTACTCATGTCTAGATGACATATATTCTGTTTTATAAGTAACTGAGTTGTAATTAAACAACATCTTATTTCATTTCAGAGATCTGATGCTTTCCAAACCATTCTTCATGGAATGCAAAAGGAAAATGTTCACGCTGCTCTTTTTCATACAATAAAGTATATTCAGCAGTGTGTAAAAAAATAAAAATAAACAATAATAGTAATACTACACTCAACAAAAATATAAATGAAACACTTTTTGCTCCCATTTTTTGTGAGCATAACTCAAAGATCTCAAACTTTTTCTGTGCACAAAAGTGCACAGATCTCTGAAGTATTGTGCACACATTTGTCTAAATCTGTATACGTGAGCTCTTCTCCTTTGTGTGGCATTTGAAAATACTGATTAGAAATCATGATTATTGCATAGGTGTGCCTTAGACTGGTCACAATAAAAGGCCACTCTAAAATGGGGGGGGGGGGGGGGGTAATGGTAGGAGTATTATCCCCCTGAGGTAGTATTTGTGGATGAATGACATAACAATGGGTCTCAGGATCTCGAGGTCTTGAGGTATCTCTGTGTGTTCAAAATGCCATTAATAACATGCAGCTGTGTTTATTGTCCATAACATAAGCCTGCCCATACTGTAACCCCACCATGACCATGGGCCACTGGGATTCAACCATGAAGAGAACACCTATCCAAATTGCCAGGCACAATCGAATATGAGCATTTGCCCCTCAAATCGATTACGGCGGAGAACATCAGTCAGGTCGAGACCCCGATGAGGACGTTGAGCATGCAGATGATCTTCTCTGATACTTTTTCTTTGTCTTTGGTTCTGCAAACCAATTGTTGCAGCAGCTGTATGGGTGACTGGTCTCAGACGATCTTATAGGCAAACATACTGGATGTTGAGGTCCTGGGCTGCTCTACGGTTGTGAGACTGGTTGCATTTACTGCCAATTACTCTGAAACACCTTTGGAGACGGCTTATGGTAGAGAAATGAACATTCAATTCACAGTCAATAGCTCTGGTGGACATTGCTGGGCAGTGGAGTTTTAATTGATGGCAACATGGCGGAGGAATTGCTTTAAAAAAACCATTCCTGAGTGCTTTGTCTTGTCTTTTTAGATGCAAAGCTGCATTCTTATGTGTTTTCATACACAGTTACACATGAATATGAATCACTTCATGGCATCCACATTTTCTTTAATGAAAAACAGCAGCATTAACGTTCATCAAGATATCCTGTGTTCCACAGAAGATGAAATCAAACAGATTTTCAATGTGAGCAAATGAAGACAGAATTAAAACAATTTCTACTAAGTGAGCTTCTTAGTGCACTCGACTCTCATTAAAAACACTTTTCATATTTGGACTTTGTTCCATTGGCTGTTCCAGCGAATTGCGAGTTGGAGGTATTGTTACAAATTACTCTTGGCGAAGCGGCCTATCATTTGTGACAATAAGAGGTCATTTTTCATGTCTGACCTTCTGTTTGTGCTGCGTTCGGGATCCTGTGTAATTATGTCTTTGTGCTACAGAATGTGGAAATGTAATCGCCTTCACAAAGAGGCCCAGCGAGCGGCAGCGGCGGGAAAGAGAGTTTTAGAGGAACTGCGCGAGCATTTTAACAGGACAACATGTTTGAATTAGATGTTCTAGCACTGGCTCTAAATGGATTTCTGAAGTGGTTGTTTGTGAGGATTTTCAATCGGACGTAACCTTGAGTCTTTTTTATGGGAGGTCCGTCGGATTTAAGTGCTGGTATAGCATGAAGAGCCTGAATACATGCGTTTCTTTCTCTCTCTCCATCTATCTCGTTCCCCCTCTCCCTGCCTCTGTTTCTCTTCTCTCCTCTTTCTCTCCATCCTCTCTCTCTCTGAAATTGAAAAATCTGCTTCTGAAGTTGTTGCCATTGTCTGGGTAATTAATGGAATGCTGAGAGCGAGGTTCAGGTGCTTAAAGAGAGTTTTTTTTTTAAAATCTCGTTTTCTTTTTCCTCATGACTAATAAGGATAGAAAATACACATTAGTGCTTTTGTGGTCCTTTTTTTATATACAAACTTATGTATAATACATGCATTTAAATGAAAGGACGGTGACCTTCGCTGTGTTTCGTTTCAAACCCACCACATTTGTTTTGCATGTTGAGGTGAGGTTTAGCATAACAATACAACTGCTCCTATTTAGTATTCATCTATTAATTCGTCCATTTCAGTAGTTGGGAAGTTTGGGTCAAGGCCTCCGAGCTGTATTTTAAGAACAGCTAAAAGTTTCACGCATATATATATATATATATATATATATATATATATATATAATTGTGGCCTCTTTTGATGCACAGTGGTTATTTATAGACATTTATCTACCAAGCAAACACATCTAATAGACAACATAGACATCTTGGCTAAAACAAGACTGAATTTGGACTGTGATCAAATAGACAGATTAGACATGTGTAGTCATTTAATTGATGACTTCTATTTTTGGACTACCGACTATCATTGACACCCCAAATTTAGTCTTGTTTTAGCCAATATGTGTATGTTTGGACGTCTGTTAGATGTCTTTTAAAACAAACAAACAAACAAACAACAAAAATAGTTTATGTTGAAGATGCAGGGCTATACTATTAAATTTTGGATACATAATTAAAGATATGTGTTTGAAATTAGAAAAGTGCATCATAATATACTAAAATCTCAAGTCTTATTTTGGTTTTGGTCCCCATTTATTTGCATTGTATCAAAGTTCAAAATAGCTCAAATCTGATTGGCTAAAAGGTATTTCTAGCCATGTGATTTAAAAGATCAAAATCACTAGAAATGTACAAATACTGTTGCATTTGTGTCTCAGATTGTAGTTGTCTTTAATCAGACCACCTTAATTGATTCAGTAACACTTTACTTAAAGGGGTGTTCATAAGACTGTAATTAGGCCTTTATAATCATGACATGGCATATGTCGTGAATGTGAATAAGATTTTATGCATGCTTATATAACAACAATCATTAAGTGTCATTCACTTATGTTCATTTGCTTTGTCTTCATCATCACAACTTGACATTACCAAGACAAAAAAAATGTCATAAATCTGTCATAAACATGATTGTCATGAAGCCATTATAAATATGTCATGAATTTTATAACACGGTCATCAATTTAGTTTTGACCTCAACACTTGTGCTGTCCAGCTGTTGTGTAAACATTATATCCAGCCTTATCTCATGAGGAAACATAACTGTTTTACACATTGTCAAAAAAGTAGATGATTCGTACAAATTCATATGATTTCATTTGTACAGAAATGGATGATTAATAAAACCCAACCATCATTGGGGGTATGAGGAAGTCTTGCTAAAATGTACGAATGAGATGAGAGTACAAATAAATTCGAATTAGCCGCTAAAGTTCTGAATTGCAGTGGGATTGCGTTGTTATATTATACTTGGCCTATAGTCTCATGCCTTTGGAAGAGTCGCAGATGTACTGATATATTGGTTTCCTTGTGTGATTCTGCTCATTTGCTTTGTGCTGCACAGAAGATATGAAATCTTGCAGGTTTTGTACCACTTGAGAGTGAATAAATCTTGAATTGAGGAGAAAAGGAAGGTCGCTTATTTGCAGTAAATGTGCACTTGTAGTGTACTCCCAAAGTATATTTAAAAAAACTGCATTGGCAGATTTATAGAAGGAAATAAAAGACCACTTAAGTGTACTTTCTCAACACTTCAAAGATCACTAAAAGAGTGCACTTTGCAGTAATATCACATTAAATGTTTTACTCTGGGGGCACATTTAGTCGTTGATTTAATAATATTTTTAAATGTGTCCTTAATGCATAATGTTGCAGTTCTAGCATAAAATAAACAAAGTCGCTCCAAAGAGAAGTGAGATCTTGAAGTTTCTTCCTGGAACAAATCACAGTATTCTGAATTTAGTCAATAAATCCTGTTCAAGTGGATGAGGCCAAGTTGAGTTGAATCAATAGTGTGAATTATGAATATTAAAAATGCTTTGTATTAATGATTTATTAATTTAATTTATTTTGTAATACTTTCTAAATGTAATGCTTTAACTTAAATTTTACAGATTTTAGAAAGGCAATAAAATAAAAAAATTTATTTGACAGTGAATGAGTCGAGATGCATCAGTTTATCAGCATTGCCATGACAGCACAGTAGCTCTATTTACTGAAAAAGTACTAAAAAACTACATAGAAATGTCCTATCTGTATGTTGGCTTTTTTAGTGAGCATGTGCACAGTTTATGCATAGATATACTATATGTATATATGTGTACATGAGCTGAATATCCATAGTGGGGAATAGTAAGCTATTTTGAACTTTGACGTGGTGTGTGCAAGCTAGTCGACGATGTGCTCTGCTGCTCGTTAGCTTTGGTCAGCGAAGCAAAAACCACATTGAAATGAATCGGCTCATATCTTCAGCCGTTTTTTTTCTCTTTGAGCTAAATGTCATTTTTAGCCGATCATTTTTGGTGGCCAAAATTTCTTTGCATCTTTAATTAATAGTAAATGTTTGATCACTTGTACTTGATTTGAAACAATTTACATGGATAACACATACGTTAAAAAATTGTGACTATGTGGGACGGTAAGTCACTATGGTGGTCATTGTTTTGAATGAGTTAGTTAGTGTACTACAACAGTGACGTAAATATGTTTTTGCATTGTATTGAAGGTAGTTTTTGTCTTTGAAGTCAACATGAAACACACAATGTAAAAAATGCAGGGTTCTACATTAAAACAATTGAGTTGTACGGAAAAAACGTAAGAATTGTGTTGTTTTAGGCAGTTTGAACAAGCCGCAAAAGTCATTTTTTGAGTGCAATTCATAAGCCAATTTACTTGCGTAAAATGCATGGATGATCATTTTTGGTGAAAGAATAGGGAATTCGTTCACCAAAAATTGATACTGTGGCATTGCGGTTGTTTCATAGATTCACTTTATACTGATACACTTGTGATTTCTTTTCCAAACATTACATTTGCAGGCATAGCCAACATTATATGAAATCGTGTGTTGATGTTTTTGTGTGCGGATTTTATTGTCACTCGTTGTGTTTGAAATCCATCAATCAGGAGTTTAAACTGGCAAGACTCGATTGTTATTGGCGGAGTAATCAAGGCACATTTCTTCTTGAACAGGCTGTAATTTATTAGCAGTTTATACCTTTTTAATGCGTCTTTGCACTATATTTGAAAGCAGGATCAGATACGTGTGTATGTGTGCGTGCGTGCGTGCGTGCATGCGTGTGTGTTTTTAAAACGCATTACTTACACAGTTGGCACCTTGATATTGTTACGACCCTGGTCTAGGGCATCAAGGAAGTAGCTATAAAGGTTCTGCCCTGTTTTGGAAAAAGGGGGCGGTGATCAAACGTTTATTTGCATTTAAAGACACACAAATAAAAACATGTTTTTTTGTTGCTGTTTTTACTTACAGCATTGTAATACAAATGATCCATATGGTATTTTAGCTGACACTTCACTTAAAACTTCTTTATGTAAAGCGTCATGGGGAATTATTTAACACATTTTTATGAATATAATTAACATGCCATTAAATGTCTGAAAACATTAAATTCTCATTAGTATATTATTTCCACAATAAGCACTGAATTGACATTTTTTTCTTTAAGCAATAGTAAATAGTGTTGATTATACCGCTGCCAGTCCAGGGTATATTTACTCATCGCCGTGGTGAAATAATCCAGTCTTAATCTCTTGTTGTCTTTGACTACTGTATTGATGGATTACGTGTCGGTGTGAGTGAATCTGTCGGCGGATCAGTGTGTTCTCTCAGCAGGACGGCTCAGGAAATCACCGCCTTCAGTAAATGCTGTGGTTGTGTTGGTTTAGGGCTTTGGCCCGAGTAGATTCTGTCTGCTCGCTCGGTTTTAACATTTAATACAGGTCAGATCTGTTCCTGTGAGGAACTTGATATACAGCTCAGTCCGTTTTAAAGGGGAAACGCAGTTTAGTTTTATGCCTCTGTGATGGAGAATAATGAAGTGGTGGTTTTCAAATATGTTTATATTCTGAAGTGGAAAGCATATTTTTTGGATTGTCTGCTACTGTACTTTTTTTTTCGTGTGGAAGTTTGGACACAGTTTGATGTTCAAAAAAGCAGCAAGTTCCAGCAAATGTCTTTAATATACATTTGAAATTTAACATATTTTTATTTAATTAGCAAAAATGTTTTTGAATATTCTTTGCATTTAAAATGTGTTTGTACGTATATATGAAGTTATATTCACATTTTTGTCATAGCTTAGTTTATGTTTCATGTAACACCATATTGAATCTGATCAGCAACTTTTCATTAATTAATAACTATTAAGAAGTCTTTACTAACTAAGTCTTTAGTAACTGCATTACTTCATTTACCATTTTTAAATGATTGAGTGGTAAATAACAATGCGGTAAATTATATAAAAACACGTTTTCTAAAACGTTCATCTAATTAAAAAATTATATATTTAATGTTTGGAGGCATAAAAGGTATGCTAACGTGCTATATTTGCTATTCATTTATTACAGGAGGACTTCAGAAAAGCTAAAGCCAGACCTACAAACGAGTGCAGTCTGAATGTACCCATGGAGGCCGAACGAATATCCCACAATTCACCTCTTCAGCCCAACAACATCATGTGTCTTCACTGAATTCATTCCTCACATTCGTGTGTTTTGGTATTCAAACTCTAAATGTGTTCACTTTAGATGATAAACACAAGATTTGCTCTGCTTTGTACAGGTTTCTTCTTGAATAGGCTGTAATTTATTGGCAGTTTGTATCTTTTAAATTAATCTTCACACTATATTTGAGAGTAGGATCAGGTACGTGTGTGTCTGTGTGTGTGTGTGTGTGTGTGCGTGCGTGCGTGCATGCGTGCGTGTTTGTGTGTGTTTTAAAAATGCATTTCTTACACAGTTGGCACCTTGATACTGTTACGACCCTGGTGTAGGGTGTTAAGGAAGTAACATTAAAGATCCACCAAAATAACAACACAAAGTATTATAAAATAAGAACAGTTTTATTAATCTGAAAGCTTCAATTCCAAATATAAACTTGATTTTTTAAATCCCTACAGTGCATGCAAATATCTTGATGTCAAATTACATTAAATTAACGTTTTTTGATGCCATGTTAGATTTGATGTTGCTTTGACATCAAGGTAGTTTACATGCATTGTAGTGATACAAAATTTAGTGTAAATGTGTAATTGAAGCTTTCAGATGAGTTAAACATGACTACTTTAAACATTATTTTTGGTGGTCAAAAAAGCATCAATGTGCAAATGTCAAATAGACGTCAATGTTTTGACATCAAATCAATTTGCATTTTTGACGTGTTTTTTATGTTGTTTTATCAAGGTTTTTATCTTTTTTTAACCAAATAATAAAATGAAGCCTATACCTTGGAGAGGACGACATAAAAAACCCCCCAAAATGCACATTTGATTTTATGTCAAATTTTTGATGTCCATTTGACATCCGCACGTTATGCTTCTTTAACCACCAACATAATGACACAAAAAGTATTATAAGAACAGTTTTATTCATCTGAAAGCTTCAATTCCACATTTAAACCTGATTTTTTTTTTGCCCTATAATGCATGTAAACTACCTTGATGTCAAATTACATCAAATTGACATTTTTTTTATACCAGTGTTAGATGTCAATTTGACGTTGTTTTGACATCAAGGTAGTTTACATGCATTTTAGGCATCCAGTGCAAAAATTCAGTGTAAATGTTTAATCGACATTTTCAAATGAATAAAACATGACTACTTTGATCATTGTTTTGGTAGTCAAAAAAGCATCAATGCGCGGATGTCAAATAGACGTCAAGATTTTGACATTGAATTGATTAGCATTTTTGACGTATTTTTCGATGTCGTTTTTATCAAGGTGCCAACTGGATATTCTCAAATCTTTCTCCATAAAGAGTCAATCTGTCTGATTGATTATTAGGAAGAAAGCATTTTTTGCTGGTCATAGAAATAAAAGTGACGACGCTTGGCATAATAGTCATTTATTAAAATATGACGGAAAGATTGCAAGAGCTTGTATGGAAACTCTTTATGGCAAGACGGGGCGTCAGAGATGCGGGCCTTCCAGCGCAACAAACAAGAAAAATCCCAAATCCCAACATTCAGGCAGGTAAGCAGGACTTCTGGTGCTGATGGGAACAAAATGGGGGTTCCTTAAGATTGTCGGTCTGATCACACACAACACAGTAGTCACAAAACGAGGCAAATACAAATCAATTTCCCTAGAATTCAGGAAAAAAGTGGCCTTATGTACACATGGGGTGGGGGGTGGGGGGTTGATGCCATGCAGCAAATGTTTGATCACTTGTACAAAAGACTTTTTACACCATTTTCATCTGAAAGGATTTACATTGAGAACACTTGCATTAAAAAACTGCGATGATGTGAAATGTTAAGTCACCATGGTGGTCATTTACGTTGCGTTTAAATAAAAAATGAACATATGACAATTAGTTTTAGTGTGCTACAACAGTCATTGTAGTTTTTGACCTTAAAGTCAACACAAAATTTAATTTACGAGCCAATTTACATTCATTAAATTTGCATCCTACTTTTATTTGTGGTTAAAAAATTGGATGTCGTGTCGTTTCAGATTGTGTAAAGACTCTTATTTGACGAATAGTGTCCATTAGAGGCTAAAATGAAGCTGAATATGAGTTCGTAAAGCGTTGTGCGAAACCACACAATACTAATGGACACTTTTGTTGAGATTTTTATGCTCAGATAAAGGCTGAAGGTCAAGTTTGTCATTAAAATAGCATGTTGAAGTATGCTAATGGTCAAATTTTATTTTAAAATTAACTAGCGCTATCATTATTACTGTTATTACTGTACCGTTTATTGCAGGAATGTTATTTTAGTTTTTTGTATGCTTGTTTGCTTCCCGTTAATACTTTTGTTTTTGTTTCATTTTGCTTTTCTTTTGGTTTACTTCTATTTTGCTTTCACTTTTTCATTTTGTTTTGCTTTCCTTTGATTTTGTTTTGTTTGCATTTGTTTCATTTTTTGTTTCCTTTTATATTGGTTTGTTTTTGTTTGAGTTAGTAACATTTTTTTGTTACTATTTTGTTTTCGCTTTCTTTTGCTTGTTTTGCTATGCTGTGATTTTTTTGTGTGTCATTTTTGCTTTCCATTGATCTTGTTTTATTGTTTTAGTTTGCTTCTTGTTTTCATTTGCCTTTTGTTTTGTTTTGTTTTGCTTTTATTCCCATTTTGCTTCGATTTATTTTGCTCTCCTTTGCTTTTTTTTGTTTCGCATTTGCTTAATTCACGTGTGCTTTGTTTTCTTTTCCATTCATTTGCTTTTCTTTCAATTGGCTACCTTTGTTTTCCTTTGCTATTCTGTTTGCTTGTTTTTTCTAATTTTGTTTCTTCTGTCATTTCCTTTTTAGTTCTGCTCTGCTGTTTAGGTTTTCTCATTTCTTTTGCTTTTGTTTTCTATTCTTGTTTGACTTTGCTGTATGGCTACAACACGACACTATTTTGTGGCCTGTTACATTTTTAATCTGATTACAAAAATCAGACAAATGTATCTATGCACACAAGAGCAGAATTGTGTATTGATTAAGTAAATTGGCTCAAATTTGATTTCATGTTGACTCTTAACACCAATTATAAAAAACAAAAAGAGAGAAGCAAAACAACGACAGTCCCCAGATATGAAAGCTCTCATCCGTTCATTGTGAAGCAAACAGGTAAGTACAGGTGAAGGACAGACGCTGTCTTTGGTATAAGAACACAGACGCTATCGTGAAAACATTCATTAGAAAAGATGCACCAGTCAGTCACGTCAGTACAGCTCTTGATATTTTACAGTGGCAGGACTGATGGTCGTTTAATGCCAATCACTCAATCACCATTTAGCTCCGTAACTGCATCTCGTATCTACATAAAAAGAAAAGAAAAAAAAAGCTACAGTAAACAAATACATCGAGTCATGAGGCCAAAAACAATAAATTAAGCTTAACCAGTGACGTACATTTCAAACTTAAAACGTAAAAACAGGCGTCCACAGAAATTAGCCAGCACAATACAACATAAAGAAAAGAAAATGTAAAAAAACAACACATTTCGAAACTCAGTATTAAGTGAGATTCCTCTCTGATTTAGTGTCTCGCGACATAATTAAGTACTGGTCAAGAAAGATGAAAACTGTACACACCTAAGAAAGCAAACAAGAGGAATATAATCCTTTCTGACCGTTTAGTTTTTTTTTTCATTTTTCTACGAAATCATTGCTTTGCAATTGAACGCATCACAGTAATCTCCCACATGACCACATGAATGTAAACACCTCTTATTTCTTTATCAATTGTATAACATTAATACTTTATATATATGTACTTTTTATTTTACATATCGTAATTCACATCAGCACGGTTAGCTAGCATGGAAATGAAATAAGGCAAGACTCACATGACTGTGACATCACAAATTATTAATACTGATAGTTAAGGTTGTATTTTTTCTTCTTCTTCTTTTTTCTTCTTTTTTTACTTCTCTGCAGGCTTTGGTCTTGTGTTGATGGAGGTGGCGTTTCTTCATCTTCGCTCTGAGACTGCACTTTGATCAACAAAGTATTGAAATAAAAATACTACACAAATTAATGGGAAAAGGTGTGTTGCGAGGTAAATGTTATTACGCCGTTTTTGCGGGAGTTTTTGAATTGAATTATTTTATTTAAATGGTTATTTAGTCAATTTGTTATTGTTTAAGTTTTATTATTTATGCTTATGCACATTTACACCCCAAATTCTTTTTATTAGGTTTTTTTTTTAAATTTAAATAATAATAAAATTGTTAATTATTAATGATCATTTGCATTATAATTGATCAAGTATACTCCCATAATTCAGATTTTCTACAAACAAAATGTTTGATTATTTTATTTGCCTCATGACAATAAACTTTGCTTTAAAATTAATTTATGATTACGGATTTAAATAATAATAAAAACCAATGATTTAATTTTCGTTTTAATTCCTCCCAAGATTCAGCTTTTTCATAAATTGATTCATTTTAATGGTGTGAAAATGTAACACGTTTTCATCATAATATTTTCAATTGAAAAAAGTTTTATTTTAATTTGTTAATTTGTAAATTTCAATGGTTAATTAAAACAAATCAATTCAATATTCCCATATAATAACAACTGTGAATTACTACAAATATTTATCACACATTGGCAATTTAACATTTATCTATACATTTCTAAATAATTTCGTGACAAAATGCATTTTATAACTTAAATAAATAATACTTTTGGTCCAAATAATAGACATCATTTTCTTTTTTTCAAACTATAACTTCTCATTTCCTTTTCAGATAAAACATGGACATATTCTTGACAGTTTTTGTGACTTTCGCATTTTCTTCTCACATTTGCAGAAACAATGTTGTCAAAAGCAGCCTCAGAGTGACTAAGAAGAAGAAACAACTGCCAATTTGAAAGAAGAAACACGTTGTTTTGTTTTGTTGAGTTTTTTTGGTGAGGGGTTGGAATAAAGTCTTTATAATTGGCGCAGATGCAGGCAATGGCTGGTTGTCCATCCTCCTCCGCCTACAGGCTCGGGCCCAGCTTGTGTGCCTTAAAACAGACAAAGAAGGATCAAACGCCCAAACTTCGGGTCACCGCTGGAAAACCCAGTCTTTCCTCGAGTCTGACTGTAAAGTGGACGTTTGGATCAGCTGCACACAGAAACAAATAAGGACTGCTTCCACTTTAACACTTTAACAAATCCACAGCCTAGAGGTCATTAAACACTGGCATCTCCAGCAGAAATGCATTGAGCCCAACCCTCGCCTTCAGCTTTTCAGATCCAGAGTGTCCACCCGGCGCAAACCCATTCGTTCGGTGCGCACCTTGAACACCTGTTTTTCGTAATTTGGAAGGCTATGTGTGTATGACGTTGGACTGAGGTGGTGCTGGAGCAGTTTGTGTGTGCGCGGGGTGTGTGTTTGGAGACGCGGCCGGTTCTCAGGCACGTTTGGCGTGCAACATCTCTATGAGTAGATTATTACAGGGCACGTCTCCGTTCAGGTGTTTGTAGTACAGGTACTCCTCGGCCTGCAGGCTGATGGCGCGGATCTCTGGCAGCCGCAGCAGCAGCTGGCCGAACTTGTCCGTCTGCTGAGGGTAATTGCACATCACGTAGTCCAGCAGCGCCGCGTTCACCTGCTCCTGCACGCTCTCCACCAGGTGGAAGTTCTCCAGGTTCTTCACGTCTGAGGAAAACAGACAGGTTTCATGAGTCTTGATGAAGTGTGGTACTGGGATTGTCTGTCTGTGTATGTACAGCATCTACATCAGTCTGTCTTTCAGTCTGTCTGCGTCTTTCTAACTGTCTATATATCTATCTGTCAGTGTCTGTCTATATATCTGTCTGCCTGTGTCTATATATCTTGCTGTCTGTCTATATTTCTGACTGTGTCTATATATCTGTCTATCTGCCTGCGTCTATATATTTGTCTGTTTATCTATGTTTGTCTATATATATATATATATATATATATATATATATATATATATATATATATATATATATAT
>CAIGQW010031024.1:7420470-7438417 GCA_903798125.1 Danio choprae
AAAAATGGTAAAACTAAACTTTTTAGGGGACTCCAGGGAAAATGAGCCTATTTCCAAAAAAAGTGGAGAGTTCCTTTAAATCTTTCCAACAAACTTCAGAAAGAGTTCATTTTCCTTTATCAAGAGCAAATCCATAGACACAGAGACGCAGACGTTATCTGAAGCGTTTGTAGACATTCAGATAACAACGCTAATGGCTAACGATCGCCAATCACACATAAAGTTGTTTGCAATTTAAAGCTAATCATAAAGTAATGTGTAGTAACAGATAAAGAACAAAAAAGCAGAGATAAAAGCAAATCGTGCACAAGTAAAGTGTGGAAATCCAAGCGGAATTCAGCCGACCGACTGAATGCATCACAAACGCTAGTGGGGCTAAAGTGCCATCCTTTCACTCCCCTTTAAAAGCCAGAGCCTGGCGTGTCGACGGATATCAGCTGCTTTTAAAGCCTGATAAAGTCTGAAAGCCTCTTATGGCTCCTAATGAGGGTGCCGTTTCAAAGAGAAGAGCCTCGGCAGAAGTGAGGCTTTTGATTTCCGCTGCGTGGAATGAAAAGACAGTGGGCAAAAGAAATATTAGGGTCATCACATGGGCACACTTCCTCCTCTTCTCCAGATTTGTAAAATATCAGAGCACTCAGGCTTGATTGGAAGGTTTTTCACCTTTGAGCGAAATCTAAATAAGCGCACTTGGTGACAACAACAACAAGCGAACGCGTTAAGCGAGCGGTAAGGCTGTCACATATTGTCACAAATCACTGAAAATAAATTTCTCAGCGCGCTTGTGTTTTCAAAGGTGTCCGCACACACACATGCACCGGCTTTATGTGTGTATTGATTAAACCTAGGCCTCACATCTTCCACATGACTTACAACCCGTCAGTGCCAAACTGCTTGGCTCACAAGAAAAACCTGCCCCTATTATCTTGCATTTAATTAAGACGTAGCTGCAGTTTTATGCACCATTATTTGGCCCCGGCCAGGGGTCTCCAAGGCGTAAATATTGAACCGTCCCAACCCTCCGATGTTAATCAATCCCAACCGACTTCCAAATTATTTGGTCTGTTTCAGGAAATGAATATTTGCACCTGTTATGAGCCTTTGCGCATGCATTACTGATCTCCCCTCTCTTTGCACAAGGGTAGACATATCGATTTAGATCAAGGAAACAAGACGGGCCAGCTTAATTAGAGCTTACCTATGTGGGAACTGCCTTTAAAGCGAGAGTAAAGGCGAGAGGACTGCATGCGTGACGTGACTTGATGTTGTGTTGTTCAGAGGGGTTTGGAAGAGACCCCAGAGCCAAGCCTCAGGGACTAGATGCATCCCATCTTGTAGTCAAGTGTTGTTGCTAGGGCTGGATGACTGCGTCTTCAACATTTTGACGAAAAATCCAAATCATTCTGATCATTTTAATTTAAAAACTCAGTTGATGAAAATACAACAAGGACAGTTTGCATATTTTGTTTCATATTTGGTTTAAATTCCAGTCTGATCCTGTTTTTGGATAATAAAACCAGAGGTGTGATCACGTTAATGAGATTTCAAGGTAAAAAAGTCACCTGTCAATAGTCTTGCAATGTACAAAGCATGGCTCGCACTGTCACTTTAAAACTATGCAGCTTTCTGTTTGCTGGCATACATCCATATACATACAGGGTGGCGCAGTGGGTAGAACGATCACCTCACAGCAAGAAGGTCGCTGGTTCGAGCCTCGGCTGGGTCAGTTGGCATTTCTGTGTGGAGTTTGCATGTTCTCCCCGTGTTTGCGTGGGTTTCCTCCGGGTGCTCCGGTTTCCCCCACTGCGATATAGGTAAATTGGGTAAGCTAAATTGTCCATAGTGTATGTGTGTGAATGGGTGTGTATGGATGTTTCCCAGTGATGGGTTGCAGCTGGAAGGGCATCCGCTGCGTAAAACATATGCTGAATAAGTTGGCAGTTCATTCCGCTGTGGCGACCAGATTAATAAAGGGACTAAGCCGAAAAGAAAATGAATGAATGAATGAATATACATACAGGAAACATAAAATGAACACTCCTGATGATATGTCAGGAAGTTCATGCTCCAAACTGTCTTGAAGTGTGCACGCATTCAGAGGCGTAAAAAATAATTATTTTTGTTTTATGTACAAACATACAAAAGTATTCCTGTATCTTGATAATATTCAGATTGAACTACTGAAGACATGTGGTCTCTTTTAATGGATGTGTTTCGATAGTTTCATGGACTTGGAATGGATGGCTCTCAGATTTCACCTAAAATACCAGCCTGATCTCACGAGGAAACATAAGTATTTTCCGTTTTGCCTGTTTAGTGGCTAATTCGTATGAATTCATATGAGTTCAGTCGTACGAAAATGTACGATTTTAAAAAGGAGGCATGGCACCCAACCCCACCCCTAAACCCAACCGTTATTGGGGGATACGCAAATCATAGTAAATTGTACGAACGAGATTGTATGAATTCATACAAATTAGCTACTGAATCAAAAAGTTGCGGATTGCCGTGAGATTGTTTTGAAAATACCGTACTTTGCTTTCAGAAGATGAACAAAGGTCTCTGGGGTTTAAATCAACACGAGGGTGAGTAATTAATAACAGCATTTTCATTTTTGGTTTAACTAACACTTATTATCGTAATAATTTTATAAATAATATACATTTTCTTGCACAGCCTGATTGTTTTGCTTAATATGACCTCAATGTATCATCAGGAGCCACATTTTTTAATGCTGGGCCTAAATGTGTTTTTTGACTCTCCAAGTAGCCATTAACTTGCACTTTATAAAACACCAAGGACTGGATTTCATAAATTCCAGCTAAAAACCTTCTTTAAATGTTCAACTGAAGAAGAAAAAAGGCCAGCCAAAAATCACCCTCATACTGTTCCAACCTTGACTCACTTGTTCTTCTTCTGTGTTTTTTTGTCTTTTCTTTTTTTTTTTACAATGAAAGTCAGTGAGGTCCAAAACAAGATGGTCCTCATTTCTGGAAGGACGGGTGAAAATAAAAGACATATCTTCTTTTGTGTTCTTTGGAGGAAAGAAAGTCATACAGGTTTAGATCGATATGAGGCTGAGTAAATGATGGCAGAATTGTCATTTTTGTGTTAACCCTCTCACCATTTGACCTAAAATTGTTTCTACGACCCTGCTGAAGTTCATAAAACATTCTTTTTTAAGTAGCTACATCCTTTTTCTTAGCATTTTTTCACTGACATTCAAGCCGTTCTAACTGGTTATAAGAGAAGTCGAGACCGTGGTAGACATAAATGTTGGTGTTTGCCTCTACGATCATCTCTAGCCCCTTTAAATCCCACAAGAACATTGTTCACCCTTCAGCACCTTTCCTGCTGTTGAGGAAATCAATGTGTTGGTCGTAATTATTTAACCATTGATAAAGCCTTCAGCTCCTGCTAGTGCCCAAGCACCTATTCAACACAAGGAGACTGACAGCGGGAAAGATAGAGACGTTTCGGCTGGCGGGAAAGCGTGAGAAGTGATCGGCTGCCTGCAATCGGTCCTCTCGACAAGCCGGCCAAATCCAGGAGACAAGTGACTGCTCTCGGGTCAACTCATGTCTCTCCGCCTCTTTATTGACACTTAGCTTTACAAAGAGCCCCACTGGGCTCCTCCGACAGTGACAAATTGCCACGATTTGGCTGTGCTGGGAGTCAACGGACACTAACTTAAAGCAGTAAATGCGATTTTGATTTCCGTTAACAGGCTTCATTTGTAAATGCAATGCGGAGACATTACGTTTAACGAGCGTAAGAGGGCTGATCCAGTAGATTTGAGGTTTTGACGGCATACAAATGCTGACATTGTGTGTTTGTGTGTGGCCTTGGCTTTTCCAGCACCTCATGACCAAGTCTGATTTTAGGCTCTCATATAAAAAGAGACATGTTTTTATAAATGTTGGGTCAAAGATGAATAGAATGTATCCTTTTTCTTTTTGTCTGAGCAAAAAAGTTATGACTATCATAGGTTTTTCGTGAAGACGCTCACAAAACGGTGTTACAGCAGTCATATTAGTCATAAATAATAGACATTGTTAGAACAAACATCTTGATAAAAAATCTCAGAGCAGCTCAAAATGACAATTAATTGGAATCTATTCAAATTGTGTGTTATCATGTATTATTTTTTATATTTCAAAAAGAACAAACATAGCTGGTACACTTACTGAAAATACAAAAACCTTCACTAATATTTGGACATTTCATTTCTTTTCAAAAGGTTTTAAGAAATAACAAAGTAGAGAATATTAATATTTACTGGAACAGTCCCTGAATAAATTCTTTGAACGTTTGTAAAAACAACTGTAAATTTAACTCGATATGGATGCCAAATTGGGATGACTCATATTTGACACATGTATATTTGCTATCATTTTCTGTATACAATTCTTTACATCTAATATTCAGTCACTTTTTATTATTTAAAATGTGTTTTTTTTCTATTGACCGTAGACCTTTTTAAAAGCTACATTTCGATCAAGTTATTGCCCCTTAAAACTTTTGGTTACATTTGAACATACAGTAAAATATTTCCTGTCAAGGAATATTGTATAAACACTGTAGGAATGTTTTGAACACCACACATATGCTATACATTCCATAATGATACCTATCGATACACATTCCCCATTCATGAAGAGTTGTGGGCTGAGAAAGAGTGCAGATAAGTTCTAGCAGTTTTCCTAAAGCACCATGGGATTTCCGTGCTTCATTTAATTAACCTCTGACTGGCTTCTCAATAACAACTGGCAAAGTGTTTTTCTCATCGGCGCACTTGTATGTACATAGAGCCCCCGCCACCACGCTTCACCCACAGGATACTATTAATCTGAGCCATCTTTGATCTCTGGGCTTAGTTCTCTTAGTCTCTCTGTCTCTCTGGGCCTGGCACACAGCATGGGTGGGGCGAGCTGCTAGAACAGGGCAGAGCCCGGGGCGATACACTCCCCCCAGGTGAGAGTTTTATTATGGATGATGTTTCCGCCAAATTATTTACACCAACACTCAACCCCCCCACCACACACACACAAACCACAAGCAAAAAAAATCAACATAAACACAGCGAGGCTGAGGGTTTCATGTGTTCTCTTTGGTGGACGTGAGATGTGAGGAACCTTCTCAAGGTGTGGAGGGGGAGTTGGTTGCATAGATTTGGGTAGTTCAGGGACACGGAAAACCAAACAGCTCAGATTCAAAGCGCATTGGCCCTCTGCACAACGTATTCTCTTTTCCGGAACCACAGGACGGAACAATCGCGACTGATATGATGATGTCGGATGGTCTGCATTAATATTCCATGTTCTTACGGGGCCAAACAGACACCCCGTTCTGTTTTTCATGCTGGTCTTTTCATGGTGGAGACCTGCATCTTTTGTGAACTGGCTGCAAGAGATGCCTTGACCTATAAGCCGTGGAACCTGCTATCGCTTCAATGTAAGCTAGCCGGCTAACAGAAGCGAAAGCATTGAAGGTTATGAACGTTTTTGAACGAAAAAGCTGAATGCACTTGGCATGTACATCTCGAGGAGCAAATGACCTCCTGATTTTTCTTTTTGCTGCAATAGAGTGCAATTGAGACCTTGGTTTTGTAAGTTTTCAGAGTTGGAAGTATAGCTAGGATTTCTGTACAGCTTTAATGCGATAGTTCACCCAAAAAAAAAAGAAAATCATTATGTATTCTTCTTCCAGTTGTTTTAATGAGTTTCTTTCTTCTGTTAAACACAAAAGAAGATATTTGGAAGAATGCTGGTTGATGGCACCAATTGACCTCCATAGTAGGAAAAATAATTACCATGGAAGTCAATAGATGCCAGCAACCAGCATTTTTCAAAATATCTTCCTTTGTGTTCAACAGAAGAAAGAGGCTCAACAGGTTTTGAAGAAGTTAAAGGTGAGTAAATGATGACAGAAATTTAAATTTGGGTGAACTATCCCCTCAAGTAAGTGAATGATGGTTTTAATGTAGTGCAGGGGCTCTCAAACTTGCTCCTGGAGGTCGGGTGTCCTGCAGATTTTAGCACCAACTTGCCTCAACACACCTGCAAGGATGTTTCTAGAAAGCCTAGTCAGAGCTTGATTAGCTAGCCCAGGTGTGTCTGATTGGGGTTGGAGCTAAAATCTACAGGACACCGGACCTCCAGGACCGAGATTGAGAACCCCTGATATAGTGCATTTCACCATTTACTTAAAATCACTTAATTTAATAATTAATATTAATGGTAAATTCACACCCCCTCCTCAATTCAGCACCACTCTTTTTGTTTTTACTACTTTTTATTCATTTATTTTTGTATTGTTTCGACACACATTTTCACCACATTTTGAAATCGTCCACTGAAAGAAAACATTTTTCTTTCAGTGGAATTTTTTTCTATCTTCCATTGGTTGGTCAAACAGATGGACACAGCCCTCAAGAATATGCCATTTAAGCTACCAGTAACGGTTAAGTTTCAGAAGGAAAGACTCCATTGACTTTCGTAAAGTCTGTGTGAACTGGAAGTTGCTGAGACTTTTATTCCAGTATGTTGATGTGTTTCCAACTGAAAAAGAACATTGAGGAGGGGGCGGGGCTTTCTTTTTGTGAATCATTCCCTTGTAGCAATCTAATGGCAAGGGGGCGGGGTTAAGAATATTGTGACTGAAGCTGTTAAAACTGACGTCAACAGGGAAGGACTGACACTCCAAACGCTGAAGCAAATGTTTGTTTGAAGATTACCGACAAACTTTTTTTTTTCAGATTGCATAAATTGTAAAAACACCTAAAGAATAACAATAACAAATAAACATAGTAAATATTGATTTCACATGGACTTTAAATTGTAATAATAACTGATGAACCTTTAAAGACAGATCTGATGTAAGCTCATTGAACGTTAATTGATTATACCAATTATGTGCTTTAATAAAGAGCTGCACTAGTGTATACGAGAATGGTTCATTTGTGTTCAACAGACTTGACTAGTCTAGCATCAGTAGTGAAGCAAGGAGAAGGTGGCATTAGTAATGATGGTCTTTTGGTATGGGGGAAGCGAATACGGTCTTGTGGCTTATTTCAAGGTCCCTCAAGAACCTTGGGCGCAAGCAAGCGAGATTTGTACAATGCACAGAGGCCATAGCCCATTTCTCTCCACCCCCCCATTCCTTTCTCTCTCTACTCACCCAAGCTGAACAGCACTAGGAACTTGAGGCAGACAAACTCCCTCTGGTCCAGCTGGAGGGATCGCAGTTTGCTCACCAGCTCCTGCGCGTGACTCAGGAGGTTGTTGAGCGTGGCACCAGCTTGGGAGGCAATTAGAGCGTAATCCACCTGAAGAGTAGACACACAAACAATAAAGGTATTACCACAAGCAACATGGCAGATCTCTAAAGGTTTGAAGCATCTCAGGTACACGCACATGCTACACACCGGACAGAACTGCAAGAATAATTCAAAAATCCACCCTTTTCATGTTTCCGTAGTTCTCAGAAGGAGAAATCATCAACTTGTACAGCGGACCTTGAGTTTGTTTTGCCATTTTTCATTCATCTGTTCACACCGCTCATTTGTTATCATAGTTACTGATTATGTTGAACAACTGTTTCAAGTTTTGTTCTTGTTAGCCTGTCTACAGCACTTATGATTGTTCAGTTCAGTGTCTGGGGTTGTTTGTGTTCTTGAGCTGTTAGAATATTTCTCCAGAGAAAAACTGTGAAAGTATAATATCCACAACAGCCTTTCCCATTGACTTTCATTTTGTGAAATTGCTAACAATCGATCAATCGGATGAATGATTTCAAATTTGCAGTGATTCTTGTCATCTTGTCATTGTGACAGCATTAATCATTTAATGGTTTTTAATTTGGTTTATTATATTAATAACTACAGAACTACATCATTGTACTATATAGTCTGTTAAAAGGGTCCCACATCTGTTTCATTAAGGGATAAGACCAACCTCCAAGAACATTTATAATTTAGATAAATGAAGCACATAAGCCAGGTCTCTAAAGTAAAACTTTCTTTCATTTTCTGCATAATTTGATTTCTTTACTGTAAATCTGATCTCTGGTCTCCCATACACTCTGAATGCTGGGTTGTAACCCAACCGTCGGGTTAAAAAGTTGAAATTGAACTGAAAAAAATGAATCCTTGTTCATATATTTCATTCCAACATTGGACAACAACAACAACCCAACTTTTATTAGACTGTATACTCTCAAAATCAGTCAAGAAAGAGAAAGAAACAAAGAGAAAAAAGTACACATTTCCAAAGTTTTAGATTTAGTTTCACCATATTTGTTTATTTTTCCCATATTTGTTTTGGGAGGCCAAAAAGAGTTGTTGGGAATGTTTTATCAAGAGTTTGAGTCTTGTTCATCATAGATTATTTTTCTCGTATCAGAGCCTTTTTATTCTGAAGGTTCAATCAAGCCAGATCCAGACAGCACTTGGCACCACCTTTGGAGTTTTTTAGCTCCGTCTACAGTAAGCAGCTCTGGCAGCTTTACGTTTCATACGCCTCTATGCCTTTCTCTCCTTCCCAGGCTCCTCTCTGCACAGCAGGGACAGTGCGCTGGGCCGAGGTCTGAATGATAATCAGCATCAAACCGAACGAGGAAGAGCTGCACGTTTCTCCATCCCTGGTGCCCAGACCCTCGGACCCCAGCGCCCCACGCCAGACGAGGGTGGAGGGGGTTGGAGAGGCGCAAGTGAGCGGGGGCCCCTGGAGGTCCCTCAGGCTACTGGGCCGAACCCTGCGCGGGACCCCTGTGGCCCTCTCCTCCCCTTTCAGGTGCACTTAATATCTGCAGCAGCAGCAAATTTGTCTTGGAGGCAAGTCCTTAGCTGCCACTCACTGTAAGCAGGCCATATTAAATTTTTATATTTATTGACAATTCATTACCATAATTGACTGCGCCAGGGTTTCTGGAAGAAGGTAGACTACGGGCCTCCTAAGCGTAAGGAGAGCTCCCTCTGAGCTGGATTTGCAATTAAAAGCGCAGGCGGATTGGAATTTATTTATTGTGTAAATATGATGAGTGGAATTTTTTTTAAGTCCTGGCTGGAGAATTTCTCACCGGCTGTATTCGCAGATCTATTGGAAGCCCACACGAAGCTGCTGAAGTTGTCAATTAACTGGGATTTGACCGACTGACCATGTGCCCCAAGCCTTAGTAGCCAGTTAAAAGTAAAAGTGGTGGGAAGGGGTCGCAAAAATAATTAAAATAAATAAATCGAATTAATTAATATTATTTTTTTTATTAAATTGAATTAATATTGACTATTGGAAATGCTCCATAATGAAGGTTGAACTAAGCATCCCTTTGTGGTAATGTTCTCTGATACTGTAACTATCAGTGAATGTCTGCTCTTGACAAACTACAGATTATCGTATGAATATGATTATGGTGAAGGCCTGGGATCTTCAGTGAGACACACAGACAAACACAGCAATAAAAAGGAGTGGAGGAGGTGTGACAGGAGGAGATGTAGGTCTGTGACACATTGGATATTTGCCCATGTAGTGTCATGTGTCACACCATTTCAGGACTGATCCCCCAGAGTGCTTTGCTGCCATACCAACACTAGGGAGAAACAATGACATGTCCTGAAATAAGACCAGAGACAGTGGCCAATGTTATGTTTAAATTCAATTTGGAATCTTTTTAAAATTTATTTACACTAATATTCAGCACATTCAGAGACGGTCTTAAGTTATAGTCCTCTGAAATAAATTCCTTTAACCACTGTCTGAGCGTTTGTTTGTTATGCATGAATCCAGCGTGTGTTCCTGCGCGAGTGTGTTGTGTGGCCGGGCTGTCAGTAGTCTGCTCTGGAATAATAGGACGTAATGAACTGTTTGAGTCTTTGCCTTCTCTCTCCCCAAAGGCTTTTTTCAGCACCAGCTGTTCATTAGGCAAAATATGCAAACAAGGTCTGGCCCTCCTCCACCCACCCCCAACCCTCCGCCAGACCTCGCTAATCAAACATAGAGACACGCTACTCGCAGTCCACACAAATCAAAGACTGCGAGCTCGCAAACAGCCACAGATGTGGCATCTAACATACTTTTTAAGATGTTACAGCTTAGAGTTTGTGTTTTTATGGCTCAGAAGACACTTTTAACACCCACGAACACATCCAATTCTGACAGAAATTAACTCGAAAATAGAGTTGTGTTCCTAAATATTGACTTTGCCTTTGTCCTGTACTGTATGTTTTTTGCAAGATCTTAGTTTGTTCATTATTTAGTCTTATTAATGTCTAGACGAAACCATTGGGATGGTTTTGAGATATTAAAAGGTGGCCTTTCCTCTGTCATTAGTTGAATAGCTGGAAACCGTGTCATTTTACAGTACTGGACTATGCAACCAGAGAGTGCAGAAAGTTTAATTTGTTCTCCGATTAAAGGAAAAGCTCACCCAAAAAAATCTAAAATCTTCCATCAATTACCCATCCTTGAGTTTCAAACCTGTTCGAGTTTCTTTCTTCTGTTAAACACAAAGAAAGGGGCAAAAAAACAACCTTTGACTTCCACAGTATTTTTTTTTCTTTTTCTTCGTCGATACATGTCAATGGCTGATTTTTTTTCCAACATTCTTTAGAATATCATGTTTTGTGCTCAACAGAAAAAGTAATCCATAAAGGTTATAACCACTTGAAAGGAAAAGATTTTTTTCATTTTCAAGTGAACTATCCCTTACAGTGTCATTAGCAACTATAAGATTAGTGCTATAGCTAACTTGATGGAAATTGGATTCAAACGTTTGCATTTCCCGAAATAACTGAACAAATCACATGACCTTAGCGAGTCAGTTTGTTCATTATTTGATCTCATTACTGAATTAACTGAGGTGTTCTTAAGATCAGTGATGTGTTGTCTCCTCTCTAACAGTTAAGAGGACCTAAGTAAACTTAATAGACCTAAGTAAGTCTCATTTTGTTCATTATTTAATAATTAGGGTTGCCAGATAATAACTGAGATGTTTGAATTGGTAAAAATTACACCAATAATTGGATATAAACTTGCGTTGCTCATTGTGTAATTTTATGGAGCATGTGAAATGAGACTTTAGCAACTCTGAATAATTTTTTTGCCAATACTCTAAATAAAATGCAATAACGGAGATGCTTTTGAAATGCTAAAGATGTCTACTTTGTTGTTTTTACTCCTGTGGTTATCTTTATGGAAATCACGGCTAGAGTCGGATTAAAACTCACATTACTCGCTGCGTAATTTACCAGAACACTGATTATCAATGTGTTCATTATTCAAAAGTGCGGCATGTAGAGGTTAAACTGTGTATTGCAGTCCAAATTCAACATATTGGATAGGGTTTTTAATTTACTCGACGCAACAGGAATGATCGGGCCTGATGATCTAAGATGATCAGGTAATATGTACACTTGTAATATTTGTATTGATTGCGAATTCGAAGGCTGATACTGTCCTCCAGAGGTCAGATTTTTGTCCGTACCCACAAAAATTGAAGAATCCTTCAAGACTGACATGAAATAAGCTGTTTTCCTCTAAGCCAACTTAACCCGGCGTGCCAAAATATTATTGGGCAAACAGGGAGTGGGCTGAGTTACACAGTCCAAAACAAAGACACGCATTTTCAAAGGAGAATAACTGTTTCTTAAAACATCTTCTATGCTTTAGAAGAGTCAAAAACTCACCTACAGCACCTTAAATATCATTATGGTCACAAATAATTAGTTGTTTTCTCTCTTGTAGTTGACTTGGTGGAAACTACAACAGCCAGACTGAAACACATTTCATTTATGAGATCGTAAATCAACTAGCGCTAACCACTAGCCTACAGCTATGAAAAGTCACAAACTGACCTCTCTGTATCTTCGTCATATCATTTATCACCTATAATTCAATGGCCAATCCTCCGATATGTCCACAAAAAAAGAAAAACAGTTTGAAAAACTTCTGCCATTCGCGAGTCCCAGTGTTTGAGCTGTCACTGCTGTTGGAGATCACTTTGTTGGGCAGGAGATGGAGGAGGGAAAACACAGAATTAAAAATTAAACCCATGCCTTACTGACAGGCAGACAGAAGCATATTTATTTATAAGCAGTTTAAACATCTTCTGGAAGTGTGTGTGTGCATGCGCTGGAGCCGAAGACAGAATTAAAGGTCCTCGTGTGCAGAAAAACTTCAGCTGAGCCTGAGGCGTCCGTCCAGTGATGCTCCTCGGAGACAACTGAGGTAAATCATACATATCTTCTGCTTTCCCTCCCTGTCTGTCTTTTTCTGTGTCTCTCATCCCGTCTTCGCCGCCGATGACTCGTGCATGCTTAACCAACCATTTTATTTATTCCTTCGCCACGCACTTGATAAGAAGTGTACAATTGATTATTCTGGCCACATTAGTTTATACCTAAGCGTAATCTATTTTTAATGGAGTGGCCAGGCCAGTCGATAGCACTTTAAAGGATGTTGATCCACTCTCGCAAAAAGGCCTGATGAGCTCTGTGGGGAGGAGATGGAGGAGACACTCACCTGTTGCCCCGTGACCAGGAGGATGGAGCCTTCTTTGGCGTGCATCACTTGTCGAAAAACGTGGTCCAGGATGAGGAGTTCGCTCCAGCAGTTCTGGAGAAGCTTCATTTGGTCGTCAACCTGAGAGGACACCGACAGATACATCAGATTATGTAGGTAATGTTTATGTTCAATAATACTAAAGTAGTAAACTGAAACTTTTCGAGTAGATGGATATTAGAAATGCTTTAAAGTTTTAGACCTTCTTGTGTAAATCAGATTTGTTCTGTAGCAACTGTCCTAATTGAAAACGTCGTCAAAACGATCCTCATTTACACAAATCCAGGAAGAAAATACACTGAAGTGATGCTTTATGCATGAAATGTCAGTAGTAGCCAACAAATTATATTTTAAAATATTAAAAAATGGTAGTTATTCCAATATTGTTCATTATTACTCCAGGTCACATGACCCTTCATAAATTATTCTAATATGCTGATTATGCTAAGGAAATACTGATATATTTTTTCAGAAACTTGCCATATAAAAGACATTTACAAAAGTTTATTTTCAGGGCCCAAAAATGATGTTGTCAAGAACATGAACTGAAAACAAATCTTAGTTTTTTTTTTAGTTAAAAACAGTGTATAAACGCCCCCTTAAACTCATTCATCATGTCCCATAATGAACAGTCAATCATAGAATAATATAATATGCAAAACAGTCTTCCTTTTCAGATGATGTCATCAAGGCCTCTTATTTTTAACCCTGCCCACATCTCACATATTCAGCTTCTTCTGAAATGCCGAAGCAAGCAATTTTCTGCGATTCATTTAAGACTTCTGATTCAATAACAAACGGCAGAAAAATGCTCTACAAACCTGTGTGTTTACGACTAAAAATAATATCATAAGAAAATACCAGTTCGCAACATCAAGTACGGCTAAAAATCTACGAAAATGAACGAGACTTGAAACCTCGAGCCAATAAGGTTGCGTCCACTCTTACGTGAAAGAATAAGGTTAATACTACCAGTCAAAAGGAATTTTTGGATATCAAAATAAACAGATCAAAAATACAGTTAAAAATGTAATACATTTTATCAATATAATTTATTGCTGTGATTGAAAAGCTGATTTTTTCCCCGTGCCATTACTCCCAGTGTTAGGTTTCACCCGATCCTTCGGAAATCGCATTAATATGCTGATTTGCTACTCAATGTAGAAATCATATTTACTGTGTCAATCTCTGATGGATTAAATCAAATTACAATCTTCTTTTACTTTAGTTTCTAATGTAATTTCCGGTTCCATTAGGCTTCAAATGTCACAGATGTTGTTGTTCACTCAGACACTTCATTGTGTTATTTATAAATAAATTGTAAATAGCTGGGCACAATGAATTTTTTAATCCTCAAGTTTTGTATGAGAATTGTGTTCTTAATCAGGTGGAAAGGATTCTGAATGATCATCCAAAGATGATCCCTCTAGGAGATATAGAGTCTATATAAGTGTAGGTTAAACCGATACAAGAAATCCTTTGTACCTATTTAAGTGGGTTTATTTAACAAGAGTTTATCTTAATTATATTATTATTGTAACTACTGTATTTTTCTAATGTATTTATTGTATGTCTGCAGTAATAGTGATGCCCATGACAAATTTCCTGTCAAGAACAATAAAGTTTACTACTTACTACTACTATACCTCAGTGTAAGTTGTTGGGGCCACCAGTATAAAATCAATATTGGTCTCAGGTCACCACAGGTCATTCTCATGTGAACTTCGTCAAATGTCACCACTTTCTACCGCTCTAAATTAATCTGTTTGTGGAGCGATATGGCGTCATTTATCCCCCGTGATTAAGTAGCACGTTCAGTACCAAATGTGAATGGCTCCAACAACGCACACATTGTCACCCTTTTGGGTTCTCATGACTCCCTCAGTCAATTATTAGACAAGAGGTGAAAAGAGGTCTTTGATTTGGCAGGAATGAGGAAAAAGTACTCAGTCTGACCATATATAGCTCTCGAAGAAGAAGAAGAAGAAGAACCACATATGAGATGCTCCAGTTCAGCAATGTTTACACATAAAAAATACAGAATTGTAATGAAACATAATGATTATGGAGTTCCGTGAGGCCGGCAAGTGGGTTAAAGACGTGAAGAAATAATCCTTGCGGTTTCTCAAGGCAGAGATAACGTGAATGAAATGCCTTTCTGCCTTGGGAGGCTCCAGTGATATCTGTTTCGGATTGTTTTGACTGCTGGTGATTCTTGTTTGTGCTGCTCTCACAGTCATAACAAATGGAACCAAATCAATCGAAAGAATGGATTTCCAAATCCTCCAGAGCCAAACGCCTCAGAAGAACCAATCAAATGCTCCTCTTGTTTGGAATCACGGCATCACTTATATCAACTGTTTTTACTGTACAGTCGATATTGTATGGCCTAATTTCTAATATATATTCTCCAGGTCCAATGCAAGCACCGATTTTTACACCCGAGAAGCAAATATATGCATCTCTGCTCAACCAAAACATGCCCACTCTACAAAGAAAAGCTGTCATTTGGTCTTTTTCTCCCTTGACAGGAATTCTCTTCAAAGGTCTTGGCTGGCACTTTTGGGTCGTCAATAGGGGATGGGGGTGGCGTGAGTGAAAGCGAGGGAACACACTGCCAGAGGCGCGTCAGATGGGCAGAGAAGGCATCTCTGACCTTTTAAAGTGCGTCTGATACTGCCGTTTCCATGTCAGCTCGCTTCCCTTTGCACTGTCACAGCTATGTGGAACTGGCCTCTGATGTGCACTTACCATGTCCTTTTTTACACCGGAGCCACTGACTTAGTGATACATAATGGCTATCAAATGTGAACAAACTTTTTTAACTAACAATTTACGGAAAGTAGCATAAATAAATATGTATGGAGGTTTGTGTTTATTGGGCCTCGTTCGAAAAACAAACAAAAAAAAGAGCAAAATGAATTCGTGTCAAATATTTGTAAAGCTACTGTTTACAAACGTGTGTGTGTGTAAATTTGTAAAAATGTCACTTTTTTATTACTTTTCTTAAGACCAAAAATCATTTAACGTTCTAAAAAATTAATATTTTTGTAGCGTCTTAATACACAACCGCAATCAAATATGCACAAAATGTTGTGTTCATTGGATCTCCTTCCGATTGTAATGTTCAAACTGTAAAAAGCTTAATTTTTTGACCATTCTTGAAACAAATCTTGAATGTAACATTATAAAAAATGTTTTTTTGCAAACATTTTAACATAGAAAACAGTGGCTCTTTTCTAACAATACTGAATAGCTCTCAAATATGCACAATTTGGTGTTTAATGCAACTTATTCAGGAAAACATGAGCAAAATTAAGTACTCGTAGAGTTATTTTTGGGGGATTTTAAAACAAAGGTCTGTGTAAAATTGTAAAAATTGTCTTCTTTTTTTTACCAACATTTTGACATAGAAAGCAGTGGCTTTGTCAAAACAATACTCAAAATCTCTCAAATATGCACAAAAATCTAAGCGCAATGGACCTCATTCATGAAAACATGAGCAAAAGTAATTTGTATAAATTATTTATAAAGCTACTTTTTGCAAGTTTCATTATGAATAAATAAATAAATAAATACTATTGAATTTGAATAATAATACAAACAATAATACAGTTAGTATCAAATATATACAAAATTGAGCATTTTCGAGCATCTTATTCATCAAATGATTGCATTTATCTTACCTTATTTGAGAAACGACAATCAAAAATAATATTTTTACAAACTACTCATCAGTTGAATTTGTCAGTTTATGAAGGGATCAATCATTGTATGAACAATTCTCAAAGAAAATCACATTTCCTTGTTGAAATACTTAATATCTAAGAAGTGATGAACCTCAAACAATTTCCATGGGGTAAATAAACAGTATCTGTCAAATAAAATAGACATATAATTATATTAATGAAACACAAGAACAAAATGTTTGTGTTTTACAAGCGGTTTACATATTAATGAGTAATGCTGTGTTTAAAATCATAATATGTTTCCAAATACACCAACAACACTGGCGAATCCTGCTGTACATTTTCCTCTGTCACTCTGCTTTCATGGCTCTATTTATTCCCACCATGAATCAGAGGAATAAACTCAATACTCATGGCCGACTCACAGATTGTAAATTCAGCTGTATAATCATGACATGCTAAAAATAAGATGGCAATCGGGCGTTAATGTTTATCTAGATGAGCTGGTGGCGTACAGTGCTGGAAAAATACCTGGAGGCCGGCCAAATAAAAAAAACACGCTCATTGATTTCCGTCTAGAGGCATTCAATCAGAAATCTCAGCTTTTGTTTAACTGAAAAGCAAGCCATTGAACGTGAAAAATCTCACAGTACACAAATTCTTCTAGCATGCTTCAGTGTGCTCATCAAAAAACAACTGAGAATTGTGCGTTTATTCACATGCAGCGCTTCCAAAAAAAAATTCCAAAATCAAACCTTTTACTTTCTCTCTTATGATAAAAAATGCATATCCTCCAAGAAACCAATTTAATTCCTTAACGGTCATTCAGGCATTGCTAGATCAATGTGGCGATCAATTGCTGAGCCGCCTTTACTGCACCTAAAAAAGACCCTGTCTGCCTCAACAGCACGTTAACAGCATTAGGAAAATCGGCAAATATGATTATTCGCAAGGAATTGAATGTAAATGATGTGCAAAAGTAATATTTATTCATCACTGCCTCAAAGGCCTGACCAGTGATAATAGAATAGACTCCAAATTGCCAAATAAGAGCGTTTTTTTTTTATCCCACGTGGTTTTGGTAGAGTGCCACAAGCATTGTTAAGGCGCGAGTAACGAGCTTACGCAGCTGGAACTGCTTTTAATAAGTATTTTTTTGTTGTTTTTGAAGTGCCCTAATGAACAGATTAATAGAATCTCCTTGAGTGCCCATTAATGAACAGAATGAGACGAATGATTTATTTACAACTAAAGGCAGGCTGAGAGTGTGCCGTCCACAGTCGCATTTGCATAAATGCGAGGAAGGGAGAGATAAAAAAAAGATACGAGGGGGTTAAAAAAGGAAAATAAATCCATGGGAAATCTTTTGACCTGCTGGATGTGGATCAGTGTTGGTGATGGGGGAAACTACAGGTGAGGATTGAAGTGCACTTCAATGGTAGCGAGCTTTTGAGTCGTCTTCTGTGGACATCTGTTCATACGCTGCTGCGCACACTTCTCCTGTGCCACATTTATTTGATGTAGGATGTTTCCCTTCTGTTTCAGCATTTTCATGCGCAGGCCGTTTTTTAATGCGGAGAAAAAAAGAGGCTCTTTTGGTGGTCGCGTACTAGTCCAAACCAAAGTTTACTGGGCAAAATCCCATTAGCAAACTAAAAATACTAATAGGATCTGCATAACCTGGAGTCATGAGTTTCCTACATA
>CAIGQW010031024.1:7453417-7466621 GCA_903798125.1 Danio choprae
ATATATATATATATATATATATATATATATATGTGGCAAATAATGTAAAAAAGGGAAAGAAAGGAAAAGTGTTCAAATGTTATTAAATACTGAAAAAAATATGAAATAAAAATGTAAACATAAAGATATACCAGTATGGTTTGTAACATAATACATAATAATCATTATACATAATAATGAAGTGTATGTATATTATATCTATATAAATGAAACTGGACTGGTGGAATAAAAAAAGAGAAAAAAATGCTATAAATATTAATGAAGTTGGTCATTTAAAATTAATATGATTTGCTCAAAAAACATTTTTTTTTATTATCGATGTTGAAAAGAGTGAAGACCGTGAATCATTTTTATGATTCTTTAATAAATGGAAAGTGACAGATTTATGTGAATCATTTTTGTATGCAGTCTTGTTGGAAAAAAGGATACATTTCTTTTAAAAGAAGATGACCTTTTAAATATAAAGAGCAAAAGAATATTTTCAAGCAAAAAGAAAGTTTAAAATGAATGTTGGTTTGACATTAATTGGTATTCAAATTCAATGAAATTGAATTTGAAGACTTTTTTGTGTGACTTAATTGCCCAAATGAGGTCACTGTATAATAAATATAAAGCAAAATAAATTCTGAATTCATAAAAAACTACCTTAAAAAAATGTCTACTAAATTTTACTGTGCAGTTTAAAAACCTGAAGTTTAAATAAAAGTATATCGATATATTGTACTGCACAATACACATAATATAATGCATTATATTGTGTGTTGTTTACTGTAATTATATTCTGGCAGTGTCTAAAATTATAGCACACAGTCCATGGCTTGAGTGAATGGTGACCATCCAGCCAGTGTAACACTTTAAGTGTAATGTAAGTGATGGTCAGCCACAGAATGTCCTCTCTCTCCTCACAGCTGCTTTTCCAATAAGCACGAGGCTCACGGCTGGACGCAGCTTGGAGAACAAGGCCCTAATACAGTGCTGCTTTACTTAATGGCAGGCCTGGTAATGTCATTCAATTCACAGTCGAGAGAGAAAGAGCAAAAAAAAAAGGAGTGCCTAACAGTCCCCGAGCAGCCGTGAAAGAATAAAAATAAATATTGGCGCCACATGTCAGGGTATTGTAAGTTTTGCACGGTTGACTTTTATCAGCTCGGAGGACTAAATTTAAGGCAGTACATTTGTGCCGCTGAAGTACATTGTGTTTGGGGACCGAATCGACGCACAAATTGTACGGAAACCTCACAAGAACGATTAAACCGGCGGTGAATCTGCACGTTTTAATGCCATTGTGTGGCTGAGGAAAAGCTAAATGCACGCATCCTATTCGGTAAACAATAGCCAGCCAGCCACAATGAAAGGGAGATCTCTCTATGGATGTGAATCACTCTCCACGTTTTGGGCCGGGCAGCGAATGACAAACACGCACAGCGGCTTCATAGCAGCTCGCATTGTCAGTTCTGACAGTAGGAGGCTTGCATCTGTTTCCACCACCGCCTGCTAAACATGACTCCCACCCTTAGCATGACAAACCAGCCAGACGACTGGCACGCACCTTCAAACACACACAAACACATGCCAATGCATACGCTAACATTTTAGCAACGCAGAACCAACAGCTAGTTAGCATACAGAGGCTAAAATTGTGATTTTGATGCAGTTTTACATACACTGGCATCTTAATATCAATAAAAACGTATTAAAAACCTGTTGTATACAATCTAATGCATGCTTTCTGTAGTCTGGAGCTTTTTGGTTGAAATTTAAAAAAAAAATGAAATCTACAACAAATTAGCATTCATATTGGTAGTAATATTTCAATAAATATTAAGCATTTGACGAACATTTAATGGTCCATTTCTTGACCACTGTATTGCATTCGAATAGACGTGAAATTTTGATCATGAATATTGCTAGATATAAAATGACAGAGGATATTTATGTGCATTTTATATTAGTATTCCATTTTTTTAAATTAAAGTCTTTGATTTACTTATGAAGATCATCCAAACTGACAGACAAATATCACCAGATTGCATAGTTTTGCCTCTAAACAAAACTATATTAGCTTTACATTGATGGATGGTTTGGTAAGATAGGACAATATAAGTCAGACAATATATTTGAAAATCTGGAACGTGAAGGTTGAAAAAAATCTAAATACTGTGTAAATCGTCTTTAAAGTTGTCTAAATTAAGTTCTTTGCAATGAGTTTTTATAAATATTCAGTAGGACATTTACAACATTTCTTCATGAAATATGATCTTTACTGAATATTCTAATGACTTTTGGCATAAAAGAAAAATCAATACCTACAAAAAAAAATAATACCTGTGCAACATAAGTCAGGGTCACATATATTCATAAACTCCTGATGTATCAAATATGATGCAGTATTTTGTATAAAGTGTTGAAATAAAACCTGACTATTAATACAGACTTCATAGGGTTAAAAGTCTGCTAAAACTTCAGGGTTTTTTTTTGCAGCCACAAAATTTGTCATGTCTGTGATCATTTGGTAGCTACGCTAATTCTTCTCCTCTTCCTCTTTTCCTAAATTTTACAGCTTCAGCGTCGCCCAAGTGTGAGAAATGGCCATCGGAATGTTCCTCTCTGTGTCTGAACACAATAGTGAGCTCTCTTCAGAGATCCCATCATGAGCAAATATTTATGAGAGCTGTAACCGAAGTCTAACTTATGGAAACTAAATCTTTAAACACTTGGCAGACGCTTCACACCAGGCTCTATTACGAGAAGAAATTCTTTTGTTCTTACGAGGCTAATAATAGCGCTGTAAATGTAGATATATTTATAGCCGACTCGCCACCCTCACAGACAAGCCTTATATTCACTTGCATTTCCTCTGTTTATTGTATGCTACACCACAGATTTGTCATTAGCTCGCTAGCTGAATATTCGCTAAAGTTATACGTTTCCACATTTCTTGCATTGCTCTTGTAGATAAAGCGTTTATTGTTGTCTGTGGTGCTGTTGAATAACATACTATGCATATTTGAGCTCTCTGCAAACAGGTGTTTAGCTAGCATATGCTAGTAACAGTGATTGTTTACACAGGTGCTGCTCTATAAACACACAGAGGGCTAGCGTAGCATTGCTAATGTGTGTGCAACTGAAATAGATGATTTCAATTATTAGCATGCTGATCCGACGCACCTTCTGCATTTCACTAAAGCTACATTATGAGATTCATAATTATGTTACACAGCATACAATTGAAAAGAAGGCTCCATTTACTGCATTTCTGTGCTATTAAACCTGAATATATAGCTCTCATCTTGATGCTCGAGCTTTATTTGAGCTCTCTCGAAAGATGAAGCTTGTTAAAACCGCTACGTTATGTGGGATAAACCTCCATCAGCATCACAAAGCTCTGTGGGTAACAATAGCTGTACGAGTGTTTGCTAATTAGAGTCAGGAGTGGGTTCAGACTTTCTAGTGCTACCTTTTTTTTGTTTGCGTTTTTTTGCATTAGTGCTCCGGCGTACGATTTAGCGAGGGCACATGAGAGCTGAGCTAATTACAACTCCAACACACCACACTACGACTGCTAATGTCAAATTCGACAGCTACGCCCTTGTCTCTTTTAACAACTATTGTGCAAAACAATTAGCCAGGGCGAGAAAGTAGTCATAACATCAAGGGGAAGCTACTCCACCACGGCAAAAGGTGAAGTGCAAACCCGATTAAAGGTAAATCATACAGACAGCAATTAGCCATACGCAAATGCTAATCCATGTTAAAGTGGGAATAAAGTGCTTGAACTCAAAAGCGCAGGAACAAATAATAAAGCTCTATAGGGGGAAATGCAGCATTCAGCTTTATAGCAAAAGCACAAAAACTGAAAAAGGAATTCATTTATGACCGGCTTTTTGCACACTTTTACAAATGTAAAGAAAAACTATAGCCATGCGAACGGCTATAAATTAGTCAATAAAGGGGGAGGAATACCTATTGTTCTCTGAAATGTAACATTATTTATTTTGATGCGATTTATATTTTTTTAAGCCATCAGCATTCCCAAGAGGTGCTAATGAAGACGTCAGTGGCACTTTACTTTGGCTGAATACCCTGATTTCAAAGCGGATGTCCACCCCAATAATCACAACCTGAGTATTTCCAAAATAAATAATTTCTGCCATAGCATCAGATTATATTTCAAGTGTACACCAGGTCAATGCTCAGTATAAATGAATTCTAGTGCGTCTCATGAGCTATTGAACGTGATGAGAGGAAAACAATAAGGTGCCTGTAGCTCAAAGAGCACAACATGAATGATTTGAATTGGGTGCTGTCAGATTTCCCAGTGGCATATCAAAACATGTCACGGGCGGGTAAAATACAGCATGCTCACGACCGAAATCTTTCACAAAGGCAGACATGCACGAGTTACTAAAACCCTCACAGTCTTCTCAATCCCATCAATATTTCTGTCAAGCAGATGTGTATTGTGGAAGAAAAAAAACTGGTTAAAACAAGAAAATAAAAAATGAACGACGCCAGACTGGCCTCTTCAACTGATGTAGTAAACCTTCAATAATTGATCACTTGACATCATTTGAAATCCTAACACAAACACACAATGCATTTTTCAGGCCATTCCCAAAACTCCTCGCAAATAGACTTGAGACTCTGCAAATATTTATGGAAAACTATGAACTAATTAGCTGCCCAGTCAAAGGGGAACATTTGTCTCATTTATATTAATGGTTTGACTGGTATACTGTACACAGAGAAACATTAACGCTATAGAATTACAATCTAATTCTACTAGGATATAGAAGTTCACAAAAACTCTGATAACAACAACAACAACAACACAGGTAATATATAATTAGAAACACTTTCAATATTAATTTTCCAGTTGATGCATAACAAACAGAATGCTAGCATCTATAGTTTGCAGGTATAATCAGTCAATCAGAATCCACCCAAGTTTAAAAAGCTCAAGCCTTTAAAGCAGCATATGACATAAACTGCACTGCGCTTTAAATAATCAGTTATCATCCTTAGTGTGGACACTAATAGTTACCATAACAGTTACAATTTTTAGTATGAACGATCCTTTATGTTTAATTTTAGGCAACAGACATCCATGTTGGTTTCAAATGCTTTCATATCCCTTGACATTCATGACCACCAACTTTACTTTTCTTCCAGAACAATGAAAGTGTCACATACCTTTAGTTCCCGGAAGAAGATGCTGCTCCTGGCCCATTCTACAATGGAGAACAGTGTCTGGTCGGCCATCTTGCACATTAGGCCGAAAGTGTTGAGTTTCTCATGCTTGCCTCGGCTGGCCTGTTCCTGCTGCAGGTACGCTAGGATCTTGGCTTGCACCTGGGGCTCGTCTGGCTCACACTTGAGCAGCTCAACCACTAGGTGAGGGAAGGAGGGCGGCGATCCGCCTGCGTAGGCTTCTACGTATGGGTAGCCCATGAGTGACTCTGGCGAGCTTGTGTAGGGGTCGGGATACTCTGATTTAATGGTGCGGCTCTGGAAGTGACCGTACGCCTGGTAGCCTTGCAGTCCTCCAGCATGAGGCGGCATGGCCATGCTGACTGGCGAAGTGACGAAGGGGCTGCGGTCAAAGTCTGCAGGTGGCAGGCCTGCGCTGGAGGAGCTGTGGTGGTGGTGATGGTGGTGGTGGTGGTGATGGTGGCTCAGTGGAAGCCCCTTGGAGGCTGAATGGATGTTCTGAATGGCAGAGGTAATGGTGAGGTCTGCTGGGACAGTTTGCATGACTTGAGTCATGGCCTCCAGCTTGAGTCCATTGGCCCGGATCAAGGCTTTCTTCTGTTGCTTGAGCGCTCTGTCTCGCTTGTACATGGGGCCGAACTTGTTGCGACCTCCTCTCATTCGATCGGCTCTCACAGCTTATGAAAGGACAAAACACAATATGAGTTGAATATCAATTAATAAGAACATCACAGAATTCATTCTTGCTGAACTGAGAATGATGATGGAAATTGCATATTACTCTAGTAGGTACTGCATTTAAAATTGGAATTTACTTCATTACCATTAGAAAAGTATGCTCTATATAGTATGAATGTGAGCAGCATGAATGGACTACTACGTACGCCATTTATCATCATATGACCTATCCACATCAGTTGCATCGCTTCACTCCCAATAATAAATTCTCTCATGTGGCCTCATGGGATAGCAAAGTGTCCATTGGATGCACACTTCATCTCATCTTCAGAATCTCGCTAGAAGTAGTAGGTCATCCATCATCATTAATTCTGGCATACTGTTTAGAATATTCAGACATACTAGACATACTCGGCTCGCATACTGTTTCTCACATACTATAAAGTAGGGAAATATGTGATTTCAGACACCAGATCTCATTTGTACAATTCAGTACAATTTGCTTATCCCCCAATGATGGTTGGGTTTGGTGCTTGGTACCACATCTCCTTTTAAAAATCTTACATTTGCATTTGTCTGAACTCATATGAACTTGACCAAATTAGCCACTAAATGGAAAAAAAATTAAATAGTTACGTTCCCATGAGATCAGGCTGGGTTTAATCCATAGCTTTCACTAGCTGTGACCTCCATTACACTCACCCCTCTAAACCACTAACCTAACCCATGTAGTTCTGCTCGACTGGTGAGCATGGGAGGTGGGCACACTACAAAGATCCTAAAGGTTTGTCTGTTGCTAGTGCACCTCTTCAGGGGATTGAGGTTAACTCAGAAAGCTCTCATTTACCTCCTAAACCTCACTCTGACCAGGGTCATGGTACCAACGTAACTCCTGTGGTTCTACTTAAACTGCTCCAGATGGGATTTGGACTGTCGACTCCCAGCATGGGAGGTGGGCGAGTTTACTCTGAAAGCTCTTACTAGCTGGTCCCTATCTCATTCAGCCCTAAACCTCACCTCCCATCATAAACATGGCACCAGTTTAACCCCAGTAATTGCAGTATTGGAGGTGGTAGACACAAAAGGTTTGTCTGTTGCTGTTGCGGCTCCTAAGATCAGGGGAGTGAGGTTTACTCAGACAGCTCTCTCTTTTACGCTACAAGCAATCAGTATAATTTTCATCTGTGCATTTTACAGTCAGTAGTGTTAGTTATGTTACTGCCCGTGCAACCTGTTTTTTTTTTTTTTTTCAAAGCCAGACCTAGAGCAAACTCAGCATAATCGAGCCAGAGGACGCAATTTGGAGAGAAACGGTGCTAATGATTCAATATTAAACTGAAGCGAGGCTAAGTCAAGCAGACGAGATCATCATTATGGCAAATAAAATGAAGAGAGTGCCACTGCCCGGAAGCGACTCTGATCCCCGCCACAGGGCAGTAGACTCCACTTTTGTCTGCTGGGTCCAATGTTAATTATTTATGCTTAATTATTTCTTTTTATGCTCCACGTTGTCGGCAGGTGGATGGCTGGAGGTTCCAGCAGTGTGTTAAACACACAGTAGCAGCATATGTGCTTGTGGACACATTGGCTACTTGACCACGCTCGTTAGGCCCTAATATCTCGCAAACGGTAGATCTTAAAAAAATAAAACAATTAAAAGGAAACCCTCGGTCCAGCAGCTGCCTTGGGAGTAATTTTAATGGTCCTTGTCACAGCGGTGAGTTTGTGTTTGTGTGTGTGTGGTTTCACCACGTGTGTGATCTGATTGATCCGGTGAGAGCAGGAGGCAAAGTGTTGCCACGGCGATCCCGCTGACAGCTCTTGTAACATCCAAAAATGATTCCAGAGCAACTTGGTGGGGGATTTTTTGGGGGTCGTAATGTGGTTGTTAGAGTATCCAATCAGAAAAAAACTGGTAAGTTTAACTATTAATGATTTCTGAGCAACAGGGTAATTAATGAGCTGGAAACTAATAGTCGGCCCTTATGGGAAATCACAATTAGACCTGCGACTCAGATCATGAATGCATGCTGTACCCCCATGCACGCTTACACACTCTGTCTGACACCATCCCCCTCTTCCTTTTTGTCTTCTGATAAGACTTTTTTTCTCACAGCGTCTAATTAAACAAGGTTATTTACATGCATGTCATACTGATTTTTTAGGCATAAGGCAAGGGATTTGTGTGTGCAGTTCTGACTGTATTAATAACAGTACCACACTGCCGTTGCTGCAGTATATATACTGAGCAAATTACTTACATCTATGCAAATTACTTGTATAGAATCATCTAGTACATTAACTTTGTGTGTGTGTTACTGGCTATATTCAGAATAGCAAACAGTATGCATATTTACTGTGCGCACAGTATTGTGAAATGCCATAAAACCCTACTACTTCAATTGCATTCAATTTTGCAGTATGTATATATTAAACTCATAGTATGCACTGTGTCCAACTTTTCTGTATGCATTCTTTTAATATCCAAAGTAGCATACTACTATACTGCAACTTCTGTTGCTGTATATAACATGCATACTGTGTTGCATATATAGCATGCATAAGTTTCTCTTCGCATAGAATAACATTCTTTTTTTTGTTTTGTTTTTTTGCTATGTTTGAAATAGCTTTGTACCATACTATTACCAATATTGCAGTATATATAGTATGCATACTATGCACAGTATACAACATCTTTGTAGCTATATTTGAAATACTATAATACTTCATGCATACTTAATCTTTTAGTGTGCATAAAATGACCTACCATGTTCAGAAAAAAATATGTGGCGTATTCCACATTCAAAAATGCAACCTTAACATTCCATAAACTGAAAATAATATTTTAACCATTTCATTGACTCATAATTTGTAGATGGCAAAAAAACTAACTTTATTTCCATTTATAGCTAGCTCGCAACATTTTAAATACTGTTTTTTTTGTGCAATAATGCATACTAGTTCAAAACATTTAGTATGTAGTACACTAGTATTGTATTCCAAACACAGCCTGCTTCTTTTATGTAAACTGTGAAAGTTTGTAGCCTGTATTGCACATGTCTGTGTGTGTGTGTGTGTGTGTGTGTGTGTGTGTGTGTGTGTGTGTGTCTGTGTACATGAGTTATAAAACCACTTTGTGAGTTACTCAAATGGCTTGCGGAAAGCAATTGCCTTGGTAATAAAAGCAGTTGCCTGATCTAATTTACTTGAATTGGCTGTCCATAGATGTTGTTTGTTTGTGCGTGTTGCGCGTCTCTGTAGACGGGGCCCGTCTGGGCAGATTCGAGCGCTGCTTATTGTCTGATTTATGTGTGTTTAATATACAGGAATATTAAGCGTTGCTTGTGCGAGAATCCCTGTCCTATCACAGGCATATGAATGCCTTTCCTGGCCGGCTCCTGACACACAGTTTGTCATGTCTGCCGGAGCTCTACTCCATGCGCACACATGAATAGCTATGATACCTATGCATAAGTAATGGGACAGGCTGCCGCTGCCACCGCCAAGCGCGCCTCTGCCCCCCAAAAATGACAAAGTGCACCATGCAAAGCGCGGAGCATGTTTTGAATATCCACAGTAAAGCTGCGCCAGATCGTCAGATTCATCAAGGCCCTTAATATGGATAACAGACGTTTGATGAAATCTAAACTATTTTACGCTCCACTGTGCACAACATTGGACTCGAGCAGAATGAATTAACGCTCGGTCGAGTCTAGAGTGTAGCTTCTTTTCCTTGATGCTGATTTTACAGAGGTGAAAAAAAGAGATCAGATTCACTGTCTTAATCTGTGGCCACAAATATATGAAGGAAGATATTTACAGGCCTTCCTTGGAAGACATAACATACTCGCCTGTGCTTTTTAGAGGACTTTAAAACAGCAGCGTTTTCTTATCAGTGTTGATAATGGAGCTTCCATGGAGACACAGAAGGCCACTTGTCTGTGTCACGCTGATATGGATGTTTTGTTTTGCTACTTGTTCGGTTATAGTAAGTATTGCGCTCAAATCAGTGTGGTGAAAGCTTTCTGATAATACACAAAGAAAGATTTCAACTGAAGAACTCATTTCCGGCACGTTCGTCACTACAATTTCAGGGGCCTGGGGCATCAGACTGCAGTAATAGATTAACATTATTTTATTTTATTTTAATTTTTTTTTATTCAATTTTTTTTTTATTCACTTGTTTAAGTCACAAGTGATTCATTCTAGGTCAAGCACTATTATTATTATACTGTGTTTTAAAAGTTATATACTATATTCTATAGAATTATATTAAAAACTACTTGAGATTTTCTAAATTGCCACCAATTGTGTGTTGTTGTTAATATTATTACTATGAAATTAAATATAAAATATACTGAAATAAAATATATTTTTAAATATTGATATAAAAAGCAATCTGTTTTCAACATTTAGTTTATACAGTTTTTAAAAATAGTTTTATTATATAATCATTTATATTTATTATAAATTATTTTTTTTTTCATTCATTATTTCATTAAAATATTCTGTCATTATTAATTAAGGGAATTTTGAGGTTAGCAGCAGTAGTAATTATATTTAAAAAACTTACAAAAAACTTCCTAAACTTCCTAAACTTTTATGACAAAATTCTGCACCTTTTTTGTTAGGGTAAATCTGCTTTCAAGCCATATGCATGAAACATATTGCTGCTGCTTATATTCATAACACATCTTTGGTAAACATTTTCCATCTCTGCAACTTTCCTTAGCAATACGAGCTATCAGATGAAACCTGTGGGGAGTATTAGCCAGCGCTCATCTCTTTGGACGGCTTTGACAGGGCGCTGGAGGGCCTCGATTACTGTTGGTAACATGCGGCAGCAAATCAAAGCCAGCTAGCAATAAAACGACACTGCTAGAAATTCTGCCCTCCAGCAGTTAAACAATTAACAGTCATACATCGACATGCTAAGAGGAAAGAATCATGTAGGAAGTCTGTGAATTTCTTGGATAGTGGTTAAAGGGAAAGTTAGTTTTTATCTTTAAACCTTTATAGTGGTGGGAACTAAAAGAAGATGCTTAAGAAGATGCAGTAAAATGTTTTCAGGAGAATCTGTGCAAATTAAAAAAGTCCCTGCAGGAACTTAAAAATGTACATATTTTACAACAAACGTCTTAAAGAATCATTTGATGACATATAAAAAAGCCCCACAAAAATACTAAATAATTTTAAGTATTAATTAAAAATATTTCCACTTAGTTAGCAACAATGTTTCATTTATTTAAAATACAAAATAATTATATTAAAATATAAATATATAACATTTATATTTTGACATTCTATTGGAAACGTTAATGTAGACACTTTAGTTGCATCTTTTTGTACATTTAATTTGATGCAGAAAACAAAACATTGGCCAAAACATATAAACATTTAACAATATATTTAATATATTATTTTCATATAGTCATATATTTCAAGTATTTCTTTATATATTTTAACAAACTTCTCTTTGCATACCTTTTTAAGGAACTTATAATTATTTGATAAAATTTTTATTTAATTCTACATTTTTCAATTATGAAAAAGGTATGTGCCAATTTGTGGTCACCATTCAGTTCAATTAAATGGAAAAGAGCAGCACGAACATCGCTCAAAATGTCTCCTTTTTTGCTCTACAGAAGAGAAGGGAGTCCTTTGGCTTTGTAACACCAGCATATGATGACAAAACAGCTGTTTAAAGACCAGAAATCTGTGTTGAGTTAGCGGAAGAAATGCAAAGGCTTCTTACCCTCCAGTTTCATGCCGACCGTGAGGCACTTCTGGAAGCGACAGTAGGGGCAACGTTTCCGCTGGGTCTTGTCTATTTGACAGCTCTGGTTCTCTATACATGTGTAGCGCTTGTTGTTCTGCACCGTGCGCTTGAAGAAGCCCTGCAGAGTGAGGTGAATGAAGATGTCAAACTTTTGACCTCCAGTGTTTGTTAATGTGCTATTCAGCCACAGACAACCCACACACACATACGGAAAAAAACAAAAACGCTCGTATCCATTCACACAGAAAAAAAAAAAGGTGTTACACACACTGCCACACAAGTAGACACATATAAAAGTAGAGCCACGGGCATAGAAACGCTCCCTCAGCAGTCGACGCTCACTTGGATAAACACAAACACACACACCCACACAAAAACTGACATGTGCACCCACACGCACACTTGACATGAACAAACAGAAATACAGGCTGAGGCTGGAAACCAACCGATTGGAGACAGAGAGTGGACTAAATGTACCGGCGCAATCATCCTCGCTAATATAAAGATTCTCTTTAGTCCCATTTAGCATGGTGACATAGTGATATTTCAGCTACGAGCATTGGAGTAATTAAGATGGCAAGCCATTGAAAGTATTGTGAAAGTTTAATTAAGTCTAATTTGGCTTTTTTAAGCACATTTAAAGTCCAAACGGGGCGTGCAACTACCAAAATTTCTTCCAAATGAATTCCCGTTGAACTTCTCTGATCCTATTATTCATACCGTAGAAGCAAAAAAAAGCAACTGAAAAAAAATCCAATAAATTATATCCATAATTTACAGCCACAGGATTACAGGATTCCACCTGCAACTGTTCTGAATTCATTTTCAGGGCTGGAGAGAATCAAACGAGGAACGGCATTAACTTATTCTTGATCAACACCGTAGGGAGACCCATTTAAAACTAAAAGGATCAATACCACCCAGAACTCAAATAACACACACACACATACACACTCACACATATGCAGTTCATAAAGTACTTAACCTTGAATACAGACTAAATCATTAAAACGAGGCAAATTTTTAAATTATGTAAGGAATTGCACAGGTTGGTTACCTATAGCATTTAAAAACCTTAAAGAGAATTTTAAAAGAGATTTTTTAAAATGACATTTACATCTCAGTCAAAACTCAAAAAGACGATACTGAGCGGCTAAACGTGCTTGAGATCTGTTGACAATTAAAGAAGAAAATCAACCACCGAATACCACCTTTAGGGGAAAAAACATTGTGAGTCAGTGTGTGTGTGCTTGTATCTGAGAGAAACACACTACATTTTCCAGCTCTCAAGTGTGAGTGAACTCCAAAACCTTTAACGGTGTCTAGAAATACACATACCACTGGATTTCAGTTGACAAAAACAGTCCATTTTTCATTTACTAAACACAGATGCTTTCATAAAATCCCATTATGTACTAAGAAATAACAAAAAAGGCCACGTGAATTTGATTTAGATTTAAAAAACCTTGAACTAAACAAAACACTTTAGATGAGTTTTCAACTAATTTTGAATCAAGTCCAGATTGTCCAGATATA
>CAIGQW010031024.1:7486497-7539665 GCA_903798125.1 Danio choprae
CACACACACACACACACACACACACACACACACACACACACACAAATCCAGGCTTCCAGGTCTTCTCAGTGGCCCTGATGAAGCATGAAATATTTTACTGGAATTCAACTGGATATAAATAGGGGTTCAATCTCTCTCCGCAGTGGTCCGGGGCCTTTACAGGGACTTTGAGGTGTTTTGCCTCATGTGGATACCAATAAATCTGTCACCCGCAGAGATTCGTCTCCCGCCCTCCGTAGGGAACAAATTGTGGCGTTCGGGGAGGGATGGGGGGTAGAAGCGACCTGTCAGAGTGCTCCATTTATCACTGGGACAAAACGCTCACGATTCTTTCTGCTGACCGCCAGGAACCTTCTGCTAAGCACATTCAGGAGATGCACACTTCTGAATATTTTCATCCAATCAATACACCTATTTGCAAGTGACGTCAAGACTTTTGAGTAGAAAGAAGTGAGGAAATGAGACTATTCGATTTCAGTCACTTTAAAACACCCTTATCCTAATGCTGAATGTGGATATTTTAAGGCAAAAAAATGGAAATTTATTTATTTACAAAAAATATGTTTAAAATTTTTTAACTACTCTTATCTCCTTTACAGAATGTTTATTTTGTTTACATACATCTTATTTTTATGATCTATTTAACTATGTCCATTTTAGTGCTTCTTAGTTATGCTTGATTCATTCATTCAATTTCCTGTGCCTTTATACATCAGGGGCTGCCACAGCAGAATGAACCGCTAACTTATCCAGCATATGTTTTACACAGCGGATGCCCTTCCAGCTGTAACCCAGCACTGGGAAACACCCATACACCCTTACATTTACACACATACACTACGGCCAATTTTGTTTATTCAATTCACCTGTACTGCATGTCTTTGGACTGTGGGGGAAAGCGAAGCACCCGGAGGAAACCCAGGCCAACATAAGGAGAACATGCAAACTCCACACAGAAATGCCAACTGACCCAGCCGGGACTCGAATCAGCGACCTTTTTGCTGTGAGGCAACGGTGCTAAACACTGCGCCACTGTGCCACCTATGCTTGATTCATTGTATATTTTATGTATTGTTTTTAGGGTTACAATTTTAACATCTGTCCAGGGACAACGGATGAAAAATAGCCTTTTGGCAAACGCTGGTGCGTTTGCAGCAATGCTAATTAATGTATACTGTCCCTGCCAAATAAACAAATTAAATTAAAATAAATCAAATGTTTCTTAAGGGGGCTAATAATATTGACCTTAAAAATGGTTTAAAAAATAAAAATGGCTTTTATTCCAGCCAAACTAAAACAAATAAGACTTTCACCAGAATGTTTCATTTATTTATAGGAAATACTGTGAAAATTTCTTTTTTTAAATATTTAAAAAAAAGAACAAACATGTCACAGGAGGGCTTATCAATTACCTTCAGCTCAAAGTCTCCTTTATTATTGTCATTCACAACATCACAGTAGATATAAAGCAGTATGAAATGATGTTGCACTTTTACTATTACTAAGAAAATATAAAAAATATTTATTTATAAAAACACGCTAGCAGCAAAAAAACTTAATAAAATCTGCCTCTGTGATTCATAAATATCAAAATATAAATATCTAAAATGTATAAGCCAATTATCAATGAATAAAAACTTTAATAGATTACTGCACTAATTTGTTATAATAGTTATGATGTAGATATTACTTTTTAGTTCAACTGTATATACCTTATGGAAAAAAGCCATATATACATACATTAATACAAAGTAGTTTATCAGATGACGCATTTAAACAAAATGATTCATTGAAATACATTTCAACTCGCCAGTCGCAAAGTCAGCCTACAGATATATACAGTGTAGGAGGTCCCAAAAGCAACACAGCATATTTGTTCACTATTGACTCTCATTCAAATCAGCAATTCTGACACATAAGTATTGACCTGTTCGTGTGGGTCAGCGTATTACACCTGATGAAATATTCAATCACATTATTCACCGGCCTGTCAGACATGCCTTATTATGTATTCATCTGAATTACAAAGAGGTTGATCTGGTAAAATGTGCATAAACAGGAAATAAAAGCAAAACCCAATCTTATTGGTTGGTCAGGGCGGGCTGCGTGTGCGCTGGCGAATTGCACATCTCTGAAGGTATGATTGATAGGCCATCCACCAATGGCAGTCAATAAAGGGCGTATAAAGCAAATAAACAAAACTGGCTTTCAATAGCAGGAATCTGGGAAGATAGATCATGGTAACAGCCAATAATAAATGGATCATGCTTCTATGTTTTTAACCCCCCTGGCAGATGTATTGAATGGGAAACCTTGTGTGGGAGAAAATAGACCTTTATTGATCAGAATCAAGTGGAGCGGGGGGGAAAAAGACATGAAAGGAAAGGAATTGAAAGAAAGCTGCTAACACTGAGGAACCAAGGCTTTCTCATGCAAGATGTATGCACCGTCTATAAGTTTTATATTTGATTTAACCTATGCATGGATTTGAATTTTACACGAAAAGACCATCTTATGCAATCCACTTCACATTAAGATTGAAAGAAATTTGGGAATAATATGGAAAATAGTGTGTGATTAGGTCGCTCAATTGCAGATTCAAATCCAGAGATTGCATTTTTCTCACTTGCTGTATTCCCCAAATATCCAAATATCCTTCCTGCCTCCCAATGCAGTTGTGGGACAGTTGTGGCCTAATGGTCAGTGACTTGGACTTGTAGCCCTAAGGTTGCTAGTTAGATTCCCGGTCCCGGCACGAATTGAAGGTGGGGACTAGAAGTAATCCTACATGCGGGTCCTCCATGCGGGTCTAGGGGGTCTTCCGTAACTTGCGGGGCCCTACGCACCTTGCGTAGTTTGCGTATAGGGCAGATCAGTACTGGTGGAGACCATGACCGAAACCCCACTTTCTCCATCTTCGATACCCAGCTGAAGTGCCCTTAAGCAAGGCACTTAACCCCTAATTACTCCCCGGAAATTGGAAGCAATAGCTGCCCACTGCTCCAGGTGTATGCTCACAGTGTGTGTTTGTGTGTGCTCTCACTCCTCACTCAAAATGTAGGGATGCAGAAGACACATTTCGAGTATGGGTAAAACCATACTTAAGGCTCACTTTACTTTATTTATATATTCAACACAATCTCAAGGCAATTTGTAACTTTTTAATTCAGTGGCTGATTCGTATTAATTTGTAGAATCTCATTCATACATTTTAGTACACTTTGCTCATGCCCCAATGAAGCGTAGGGTTAGGGAGGGATATGGTGCTAAAACTCCATTTAAAAATCCTATGTTTTCATACAAATGAAATTGTATGAATTCATACGAAATAGCCACTTTCCTGACAATATGTAACATCGTTGTTTCCTTGTGAGATCAGGCTGGAATATTACATAAAAAGGGCCTCTTACACAATCAAATTGACTGATATTCGAGCATTTTTCTCAGTCCCTTATCAGAGCGGGCCCAGAATGTGATTTACACAGACATAGAACCAAGTTGACCTGACTCAAATCCAGACTGGCAGACTCAAATCCAAACACAACACTCATGACAAAATTCCCCAAAAAATCCCTGTGCCAAGCAGGGCAAGGCAGAGAGCCATGGATATGGGGTTGGTGGTGCGGGTGGTAATGAGCTCCATGGAGGAGCTCCAGATGAATAAGAGGAGGAGTAATGATGATGAGAGAGGTTTGGTACAGAAACCTTGGTGGAAGGAGTACCACCCTGACAAAGAAGATTTCTATTGATGGGGATTGTGTTGCCCAGGAGGACAGGCTGGTGGGCAGTGCCACCTGAGGGTGCTCATTGTGGTGGGAGGGACAGAGATCTCATTGCAGTTTAGTGGAGTATGGAGAGGTAGATGTCATTTGCAAGGGGCCAACAGAAGGACTGAGGCATGGTGGCTTATAGTTGTGAGGGACACCATGAATGAGCTGTGAAAATAGGCTATTTTCATTCATTCATTTTCATTTCGGCTTAGTCCCTTTATTAATCTGGGGTCGCCACAGCGGAATGAACCGCCAACTTATCCAGCATATGTTTTACGCAGCGAATGCCCTTCCAGCTGCAACCCATCTCTGGGAAACATCCATACACACCCATTCACACTCATACACTACGGACAATTTAGTCTACCCAGTTCACCTGTACCGCACGTCTTTGGACTTGTGGGGGAAACCGGAGCACCCGGAGGAAACCCACGCCAACACAGGGAGAACATGCAAACTCCACACAGGAACGCCAACTGACCCAGCATAGGCTCGAACCAGCGACCTTCTTGCTGTGAGGCGAACATGCTACCCACTGCGCTATTTTATATTGTTATTTTATTTTTGTTTAAAGCCAGTCTCCCATTCTGAAATTTTTAATAATCATTTACAATTGTAGATTGTCAGGCTGTACAAACAAGATCCCGGTGTTACACTGTATGACCTCAGTTGTCATAATGTCAGACTGAACAACAATCAAGATGTGCCAACCACTGACACACACATCTGGAATTTGACGTCATTAATCCATAAAATATTCAATAACCATTGTGAAATGATACCTCACAGCAAACACAAACAATCTGTAGTATTATTTTTACTCATAACATGTCTTGATAATTAAACCAGATTTTTTTGACATCAGTCCAAGTTATTGCGCTGATTGTGTCATCACGTTTAGAGCTCTTTTTGTTTTTTGGTTTGACACTCATAGTTAGAGATTTACACTGCAGGAAAGTGTCTGAAACTGGCAAAAAAATCATCAGAGAAAAAAAAACTGATTGCAACAGCCATTAATTGGCTGTCAGTGAATATATCAAACTAGTGGTCACCAAACTTGGTCCTGGAGGGCCGGTGCACTGCAAAGTTTAGTTCCAACTTGCCTCAGCACACCTGCTTGGAAGAGTCAAGTATATTTGGTAAGATCTTGAATAACTTGTTCATGTGTGTTTGATTAGGGTTAGAGCTAAACTCTGTAGGGCAAGAACCTCCAGGACCAAACCTGGTGACCCCCGTGTCAACCAATGATCAGGATTTCCAAAACTTGTCACAGATGACCAAATTGTGACAGCATTCGTCTTATTCCTCCCTGATCATCAAACCTTGCTACATGTGAGTTGCTACTAGTGCTGAAACCCAGGAGAAAGGAAGATCCCTCTGTCCAAGAGCCCTTAGTGCTAAAGGGGATTGTGAGACCCTGGAGGACTAAGGCTGGCAGGGAATGAGGCTGATTGAGGCAGGGAGGAGCAACAGTTGTCAAATTTGCAGGTGATAGGATGGGAGGCTTGATGCCAAGCCCCTGAATCTTGAGGAGCTGTCAACATCTATAGAGGAGGTGGAGAATTTTAGGGCATCTGTAGAGGAATGTTTAGTACCATTGTGATTATGGGCCTTTCGGCTGGTGGAGGACTGAGCGACAGTGTGACAGTGTGTCAGTCCTCCTGAAAAGAAGGAGACAGAGAGTGCAGAGAGGAGAAAAAAATATTTTTTTGACTTTTGACTTTGTCTTTCCTTATCATCTTGAAACTGATATAAATATTGATATAATATGCAAAATTGTGTGTATTTAATTAGCTCAAACTCAAGTCCAAACACAGAATTCCCAAATGCTCCCATTTTCTTTCCCTTCTCCCAACTCATTGATTTTAGTTTTACATAAAAAGATCATCTTATACAATCCACTTCACAATAAGAATCATACCAGTGTCTGTATAATATGGAAAATTGTGTTTATTTAGTTATCTCAGTTACAGGCTCAAATCTGAACATGACATTCCTCTCAGTCGCCAAATTCCCAAATAATCCCATTTTCACTCCCCCCTGAGAACGGCTGCACGCAAGCCGACCGGTCTCGACCAAACTTCTGGTTCTGGCCCAAATGAAACATCCAGGTCCCGAATAAAAAACTGGCTTGCGATGGTGTGGTCTCAAAATACTTTGTCTGTGGCCAGACAATTAAGGACTTAGGTGTGGCAGAAAGGGAAGAATGTGGAAATCGGATCTTTGCAGAGAGCAACGGCCCCACACCCTGTAGTCTTGGCTTCCTGCGAATGCCACATGCGCCCGTACAGACCAGCAGAGAGACTCCACGAGGGTTGTCCTCCATTGTGTTCGTTTTTTCTGCTTAGAGATCTAAGAAGACCGGGGCTGACTCTTACCCCTCCATAACCCGTGGGACACCAATGGGAACCAATCCATCAAAGCTAGTGACATCTGAGCCTTGTTTTGGGAAGAGCTGCTTTTGGTTGCTCTGCATTCAGGCGTAGTTTGTCATATTTGGTGAAAGGCTGTAATTTTGTTTACATGTATATTTTTTATTTATAAAAGCGTAGTAAAAATGATGCAGACATACTGATGCCCTGATAACACTGGACAAGATAAATGGCTCCAAACAGGAAGAGGTACAGCCTGTTCAGCTGTACACGGGCCCCAGGGGTCACACCGATATCCTCCCCTTAAAATCTTTGACTGAAAACTCAAACCTCCTGTGATCACACAATATGCCACAGTCACAGATGTTGAGTGCCAAGTTTTAAAGTTTTAATAATGTAAGCGAAAAAAGAAACGTACAAATCAAGCAAAATGAAAATTGCAGTTCTCATCCTATATAGAGAGAAAATGAAAAATATTAAAATAAGCATATAAATGTAATAAAAACATTAAACTGTAAAATACATTTAAAGCATTTTCAATGGTGGTCTCCAACCTTTCCCCCTCACTGAATACATTTATTTCTTAAACTAATTTTACTGTATGTAAAATCCTTTGCTGGACTCGTGAAATAACAGAAGCAATGGGAAAACAGATCTGGCGGGCAGAAGAAAGAAGAACAAATTGAACCATCCTTCAAAAGGTATGATATCAAGTGACGTCCAAGAAATAGGCAGAGTCGTAATAGGGCCCTTTACCTTGACTCCAGCAGACTAGTACAGGTACAGTGTTCAGAGTGGTTTCTTTCAGGTTCTCTCCTTCTCATCAAAGCTCTATAGTCTCCAGTCAGACCTCTCGTGATTGATGAGCACTATATAGCAGCATCCGCCTCTGAAGGAGACTTTGCCCTCTTCTGTGTTATGTCGACACTCCAATTCATTTAAACCTGTGAATCCATCTTTGATTCGTCGAAAATTCATTTTTAAATGGGACAAATGAATGAAATCTGACTTTTTCTGTGTTTAAGTGCTATAATTAGGTCTCTGGTGCATCTACTCAGAAAATGTTTCTCTTAGAGTCATTCAGATTTCTCTCCTATGATCTATGTATTACGACCCATTAATCTGCATTATTGGTAACGTAAGTAGAGCGAGTTACATAATAATATTACTCTTCTAAGTAAGTAACGCATTACTTTCAAAAATAAAGTAATAATATTTGAGTTAGTTTTTCAAAATGTAATGCGAGTTAGTTTTTAATTAAATTAATTAGCTTTAAAAATTAAGAAATTTTTAATTAAGAAATTAATTTTTGAAATTAAGTTAACGTAGTCACATTGAATCATGCACTCAATGAAAGAATGCGAAGACCAGAGCCTTTAATTTCTGTGATGGAAGTATTCTCATTATTTTGAACACATGGAAGAAAAGGCGATTGTCTCAATGGACAGTGATTTTACTAATAAGACAAAAATTACATAAGCAAACACTGCTTTAAACTTTCATTAATCTGTACATATGGCATGTATACACTGGCTCTGGGTTTTTGAAGTTCTCAGAAGATAACATTATCTTAAATTATTATTTTTTGATGTGTTTTTTCAAAAGTAAATGAAGGTTATAAAGTGTTTTGTTAATTGCAGAGGTCTTCTATTAAAAAAAAGGAAAGTTCTGAAAGAGGTTAAGCCTCAGCCAGGTAAGAAAAAGTAACGCAAAAGTAATTCAAAAGTAACGTAACGCATTACTTGCCATAAAATGTAACTAAGTAACGCAAATAGGGGCAGCACAGTGGCGCAGTGGGTAGCACAATTGCCTCACAGCAAGAAGGTCGCTGCTTCGAGCTGGGTCAGTTGGCATTTCTGTGTGGAGTTTGCATGTTCTCCCCGTGTTTGCGTGGGTTTCCTCCGGGTGCTCCGGTTTGCCCTACAGTCCAAAGACATGCGCTATAGGTGAATTGGGTAAGCTAAATTGTCGTAGTGTATGAGTGTGAATTGGTGTGTATGGATGTTTCCCAGCGATGGGTTGCAGCTGGAAGGGCATCCGCTGCGTAAAACATATGCTGGATAAGTTGGCGGTTCATTCCGCTGTGGCGACCCCAGGTTAATAAAGGGACTAAGCCGAAAAGAAAATGAATGAATGAATGAATAACGCAAATAGTTACTTTTTTGGGAAGTAACTGAATATTGTAATGCATTACTTTAAAAGTAACTTTCCCCAACACTGTTAATCTGCATATAATTTCTGCTTACTTAAGCTGCTTTGACACAATCTACATTGTAAAATTGCTATAGAAATAAAGATGAATGGAATTGTAGAAGCTGTATAATTTATAATGCTTAGATGTTAGAAAAAAAACATAAATATTGTGGGATGAACCACTGAAGACATTGTGGTGTTTTTTTTTGTAGGAAATTTGCTTTAGAATGGTAAAGTGTTTCATATTTGGGCAGAATGTATGTTATGCTGGACTGCTTCAACTACGAGCGTCAGTTCAATGATTTTTCTGAAGTACGAGTTAATGGTAGCACTTCAGACTCTAACATCATATCCAAAAGGAAAGGTGTGAAACCAGCATACAATAGGCTACAGCAGTGGTTCTCAACCATCTGCCACAATCTGTCTATATATTTCACACTTTCTTTGCCATAAAGTGTTCTGTGCTGCAAGACAAAGTAGATTGATTTGTCAGACGCCATTCTAGATTTTGACTTTTGCTTGTACAGTGGGTCTGAATTGTCAAAACACCTCTCAAAACATTTGCTATGGATAAGAAAAAAAATTGAACCTAATGTAATATTTCACTGGTGGACAAAAGTTTCAAGAGCTGTGTGTAAGTGTGATTGACACAATGTGTGGTCATATTTATTTTTTGACGTGAAAATTTTGGATGACAATTTCAGATGTAGTGTGCATTGAACTTTACTCCAGCAATTCTCTATGCGCCATCTGCTGGAAGAGAATGAATTTGCATTTTTAACCAGCATGTCTACCATTTTATTTTTGTGCCAGGCATAATTTCACAGTCAGATTTTTTTTAGTTATACAACCTATTATAAATCAGCAACTACCCAAAATAATGTATGTTGCGCCTTTGTGTGATTCATGATTAAAGTGCACTTGTTGCCTGTAATTTGAAATCACTGCAGATTCAGCCTGTCATGTAGTAAATAAACAACTTGCTCACAAACAATTTTTTTCTGGTTTCTAGTAAACAATAATCATTAATCATAATGTTAACAACAGGAACTCTAAATTAGAATTAGCCAATTTTTTAGTAAAAAATATATATAATATGCTTGTCGATGAGTTCAATTAACTTTACTCCACATAAACTACTGAAATGAATCTTCTAACCATTCAGAGGTGCCCTGGTTCAGTGTAAAAACTGCCTCTCCATCATTGCCAGACTCTGCTTTAAACATGTAAGGCTTTAACATCTGGTCATTTCTGACATTTTGGCTGCATGAGATTCACTTGTTTTGCGTTTCTGCAGTGTCAGAACAGCATGTAAAAGCTCCACCCTCGTCTGGAAAGCAGCAGCTTATTTACATTTAAAGGTACATACAGAAAAACTGCATGTTATTGCTCCCATTCAAATAAGAGTCCATTTGACAAGCTTTAATTAATGATATGTGAGGTATTTTGAGCTAAAACCTCACAGACACATTCTGTGGACACCAGAGGCTTATTTTACATCTTATAAAAAAGGGCATAATATGTCCCCTTTAAATCTGTATTTGCTATTGGGGCCATATGTTTTTTGTTTTTTTCAAAATGACATATTTTCCTCTATTTCCAAGCTCACCTGTTTTTTTCCAGCCCAGGCAAACCCAGACAGACTATAATGGCCTGTGCTAATGGAAACTGGAGCGGAAACTAGGGAGGTGGTGGGTCATGGGATTTCCTGACATGACTGTATCAATATGTTTAACATGTTCCTCTTCCATGTTTTACAATCGGACCGCAGGCCCCCTCTGGCCTGCCAAGCCCTTCCCACATAAAACAAGTCAGCATGTCGGCTCTCTGGAGCTCGGAAAGACATTGATGGATCTTCAGAGAGCAAGATGCCATCGCAGACTGGTGGCCACTCCTTCAGGAGCTCCCCTTTTTTTTATCCCCCTCACGCTTCACGTCCCGGGATCTTATAATTCAGCGCTCTCTGTCCAATCAGAATCTGTGCCATCACTGCTCAAGCTGTGTTTGCATGATAAGTCTACTTTTTAAATGTAATATATTTCTGACATGCTAAATTAGGGATTTAAATATATAATTTTTGAATCAACATTTAATGTCATATTTCTTTATTATTGTTGTTCTTTTTAAATGAATCAATGAATATAATTATTATTAGTAGTAATAACAATGTTCACTGTATTATCAGTTTATATATACTATAATAGCTTAATCAACAGTAAAAGTAGAATTTCCTTATTACGAGATTCATACATTTTTATTTTTAATCCTACATTTATTATTATTATTATTATTAATAATAATAATAATTTTGATTAAAATTTTTTTATTACATGTACAATGAGTAAAAATTTTATTGATATTACTCAATAATAATAATAATAATAATTATTATTATTATTATAATAAGGGCGTTCATTCCGCTGTGGCGACCCCAGATTAAGCACCTGGAGGAAACCCACGCCAACACGGGGAGAACATGCAAACTCCACACAGAAATGCCAACTGACCCAACGGGGGTGCGAACCAGCGTCCTTCTTGCTGTGAGGCGACAGTGCTACCCACTGAGCCACCGTGTCGCAATAATAATAATAAAAATTATTATTATTATTATTATTATTATTATTATTATTATTAAAACTTTATTTCACCTTTTCTGATTTTTAATTCAACGTAGTGGTTTTATTAATTTAAATTGAACTATTTTACTCATGCAATAATAAATAGACCAAAAAAAAAAACTCAAGGAAATATACTTTTCATACTTGCAAGTATTTAAGAGAAAATTAAACACAGTCACAACTGAATGGAAATTGAAGTATATTAATGTTGTAAAGGAATACATCCTGTTTAAAGTTGCACAGTATTTTTTTAATATCCCACGCCACTGCTTTTTCTACCTACATCTGTAGCGCTACTGAAAGGCAGTGATTTCTCTCTGTCAGCTCAGGTTGAGTTTTACTGGAAAAGGACTGTGGATTTCAACGGCTCTGTTTTCCTGAGGAAATATCTGAGGAGCAAACCTGCAGAGCAAACAAAGTGTGTTTCACCAGAGCAAGACTTCCTTCAAGGAGATGTGCACCTTGTTAAAAAGCCCAGGATAGTTTTTCAAACATAATAGCTTTTGTTTAAAAGCAAGGGATATTTTCTTTTTAAATTTAGATTAAAATAATTAATGCAAGACACTGAAACCCCCCAAAAATAAGTTTTTCATGCACCTGTTAATTTTGTGATATGGCTTTTTGTAAAGTTTTTTTTTTTTTCAGTCTGATGTAACCAAAATATCTCAAATACAGTATACAAGTGTTTCTTTTATCGCACCGTATTAATATGTGTCTGTAGATTTAAACAACATTTTTATTTTTAAAGGCTATTTTCTCGAAATGTCATAAATCTTCAGCTTTACATACACCAAAATATACAGGGTTTTTTCATATCTGTAATCTGAAGGATTTCGGTGAGAGATTTGTTCATACATAATTCGCCTGATTATTTCATAATCAAAAAATGAAATTGTATTCCTTTTCTGGCAGTTGAGATAAAAAGAGATTCACAAAATCCCTTCTGGAATTTTTTTTTTACTCTAATTCGTCCAAAGAAAAAGCTTAAATTTGAAACCTGACATCATAATTTTTGTGTGTGTGCGAGAAATAAATGCAGATCAGTGCATATTTCCTTAAATAATATAAATAATATATATATATGGAAATTGAAATTCATTCTTTAGGAATAAATTCATAATTGTGAGATACATTATAATCTGACCTTTAAAAGACATTGTCACAATTTAGAGAGAAAAAGTTTCGAATCGCATGCTAGAAACTTAACAATAGCATAATCCTGAGCTTGAAACTCTGACTTATTCCCTCACACTGTAAAAAGCGATTTATTTACAAAAAATTCATGTTTTCTATGATAAAAAGTCATATTTTTTTTACCACTATTTACCTGCAGTGTCTTGCCCTAATCATTTAGTATCCTAGATGAACAAGAAATAAATTCAGAATTGTGAGATACACTATAATCTGACATTTTAAAAATATTGTCACAACTCAGAGAGAAAAAGTTTAGAATTGCATGGTATACATTTATAACTGTGAGGAAAAAGTCATAATTCTGACTTTTTTCCCTCACACTTTAAAAAGCAATTAGTTTACTAAAAATTCCTATTTTTTAATGATAAAAAAATCATAATTTGTTTTTTTTACCCCTATTCACCTGCAGTGTCTCGCCTTAATCATTGTAGTATCCAGCATGATCAAGAAATAAAATTCAGAATTGTGAGATACACTATAATCTCACATTTTAAAGACATTGTCACAAATCGGAGGAAAAACAAGTTTAGAATTGCATGCTATAAACTTATAATTGTGAAAGAAATTCATAATTCTGAGCTTGAAATTCAAACTTTTTTCCTTACACTGTAAAAAGCGATTAGTTTACTAAAAATGTATATTTTTTATGATAAAAAAAATCATTATTTTTTTTACCCCTATTCACCTGCAGTGTCTCGCCTTAATCATTTTAGTATCCTAGATGATCAAGAAATAAATTCAGAATTGTGAGATACACTATAATCTCACATTTAAAAAAAATTGTCACAACTCAGAGAGAAAAAGTTTAGAATTGTATAGTATAAACCTATAACTTTGAAGAACAAGTCATAATTCTGACTTTTTTTCCCATAATTTGTTTTTTTTATCCCTAAAAAGTCTCGCCTTAGTGTCTCGCCTTAGAGACACTCTGCAGTGTCTCGCCTTAATTATTTTAGTATCCAGCGTGATCAAGACATGGCCCAGCAAAGCACTGCCACTGTACTGTATATTTTACATAGCTCTCTCTATACAGTATGTGCTGAAACTGGTTACGGTAGTTTATTAACTTCTCCTTCTGCAAAAATATAGAAGTGGAAATTAATCTGCGCCGGCCTGCGCTGTGGCTTGGGAAAAAGTGCATATGCCACAGTTTGCAGAAGCTGGCATGAAGCTGCTTCGTTTCCAGGAGGTTTCTCGTGAAATAAATGCTGCAAAACCTCCATGAGAAAGTCCAGATTCAGTCGTGTTGACCACACAGGGATTTGGGGATTACGTCTTGATTACCATGTTTCAAACATCATCTTGCGGTGGAGAGCGACATTAATCAGACTGGAGAAATAACACATTTAGAGACAACAAGACAGACTTGGCAGGAGAGGGTTTGAAAAGAAAGGCAAAAGGAGGCCCACATGGAGCTGTTTAATGTGCAGGAGTGCTGAGGCAGATATTCTTATACAGTATACTTAGGGTGTCGTTTTACCCTACAGCCAATGTGGAGGAGCTGTGGATGCTTGTTAAAAAAAATGAAAAAGGTTTTTAGAACTTAATAATATGACAATTTTGACTTTTTTTTTAATCAAGAGATAGAAATTCAGAATTTCAAGCAGATGAGACATGCTATAATCTCAAGCTTTAAAGAAATTGTCACAATGAGTAGGAATTGTGAGATATAACTGAATTGTGAAAAAAGTCATAATTCTTTTTTTACCTTGTTTTTACCTTGAAATTAAGATTTTAAAAACAATCTATTATATTTATTCTAATATTTTAACATCTTGCAATTTTTAAGTTTTTCCATAAAAAAGTGATTAGTTACTTTACCTAAAAAGTGAGTAAACCCATTGTAACATGAAACTTGACATAATTATGCAAAAAGTTAATTTACTTCACGCTAAGGCAACCCATTTACCTACTTTTATAAAATCATTTTTAAAACCTTTTAAAAAGTAATCGCTTTTTACAGTGCAGCACTGCAACATTTTTCTCAATGTTGCGCGTTTATATCTTGTAATTGTGAGATGTACACTTATGCTGATGATACACAGGGCAACTTTTTGGGCCAATTTTGCTGAGCTTGGCTATTTTTCTATTAAGACTGGACAACAGTATTGTATCTGTAGCCCATTGCTCTAATTAGTTTCCCTGTGTCTCACCTGGTTGCCCATTTATGGCATAATTTCCTAAAATTGCCCAGCAACATTTCTCAAAAGGTTGCCCTGTGTATCATCAGCAGTAGAATGGCAAGACATAGATGTAAAATTCTCAACAAAAAAACTGTGCAGTTCAGAGAAAGGATTAGAATTGTGAAATATTAACCCAGAGCTTTTCCCAGTGATGGGTTGCAGCTGGAAGGGCATCCGCTGCATAAAACATATGCTGGATAAGTTGGCGGTTCATTCCGCTGTGGCGACCCCAGATTAATAAAGGGACTAAACCGAAAAGAAAATGAATGAATAACCCAGAGCTGCAAGATATAAATGTTAAAAAAGAAAAAGTTATAACTCACAACATTTAAAAAGAGAATTGCTCAAAGCCAACTGATAAAACGTTTCATAATTCATTTTCAAAATCCCCAGCATTGTGACTTTAGCATCGCAAGTTTTTATTTCGCAACTCTGGGAATCAAAGAATAGTGGAATCTAAGTTTAGAATTGTGAGAAATAAAATCAGCATTGTGAAACAGACTATCAAAACCCATTTGAGAGAAACACTCGCAATTCTAAGAATAAAAGTAAGAATTAAACAAATTAGTTGCAAGAAGCAAACCTTGAATTGCAAGAAATAAGACAAATTGTGAGAATTGTGAAATTAGGTCTCAGTACTGAAAACAAAAGTGAGATATAAACTACATAAAACTGACAAAAAGGTCCGTTTTTATGTCACAGTTTGGATGTTTTGTCTTTCTCCCAGAACTGAAACATTTTACATTAGTTTATATCTCACAGTTATGAGAGAAAGACACTTGTGATATATAAACTTGCAACAAAGAAACAAAATCGCAGAGGAAAAGTATACCAATTGTAAGCGATAAACCCAACCCTGCGAGCATTGTAATGTTGAGAAGAGACACGGTGCCAAGGAAAAAGCAAAAATATCAAGAAATAAACTCAAAATTTCTCAAAATCACATCAATACAGAAAATTCGAGATCCATTGAAAAAAAAAATAGCAAAGAAGTATAAAAACTCTGATTTCATATACCTCTAATATGAGTTTGTATCTTGCAATTGTGGGTTTATACCTTGCTTTTATTTCGCAATTCTCAAAACAAAAAAAACAAACACAAATATGTGAATTGAGAGACGCAAACTTGACCTTGAGAAATACATGTGTAGTTCAGATTATTCATTCATTCATTGTCTTTTCGGCTTAGTCCCTTTATTAATCTGGGGTCGCCAGCATATGGGTTATCCAGCATATGCTGTACACAGCGGATGCCCTTCCAGCTGCAACCCATCACTGGGAAACATCCATACACATTCATTAGCACACATACATTACGGACAATTTAGCTTACCCAATTCACCTATAGCGCATGTCTTTGGACTTGTGGGGGAAACCGGAGCACCCGGAGGAAACCCACGCGAACACGGGGAGAACATGCAAACTCCACACAGAAATGCCAACTGACCCAGCTGAGGCTCGAACCAGCGACCTTCTTGCTGTGAGGCGAGAGCGCTACCCACTGTGCCACCGTGCTGCCCTAGTTTAGATTAAAAAAGTTAAATTAAAGATACCCATAATTGTTTTTAAAAAGTGTTTGTAGGAATTCTGATATGTAAAGTCAGAATTGGACAATAGTATTATGAAAAATAGGTAAGAATTCTGAGTTTTTATCTCGCAATTTAGATTTTTTGGATTTCTCCAAAAATCTTGAGAAAAAAAACATCTCAGTTTCTTATTTTAAATCTCCAATACGTGTTTTTCAATCTTGCAATTGTTTATATCTTTCTAAAATTAAATTATTTAATAATTTGTTTTATCCTGGCAGAAAGAATCTTCCTCAAGGAACAATTGCGTCACAGCAAACTTTGGAATAAATGAAACTTTCTCAACAGGTGACTGCAGACTGAAGTTTCGATAGGAAGCAGCAGGTAAAATCAGAAGGGGTCAAACAGCAGTCCAGTCACCCGGCTCTTGTCTTGTGTCGGCCGCAGGAAGAGATAGGAAGCCCAGGAACAGGCTTGATGGATGTCGTGGAGTGCAAAGAGGAAGAAACAACATGGACGGGTGCAGAGGGCCTGGCTATTTTTGCACCGACATCCGGAAATGAGCCATAGTCCTAAGAGGAAGCAGAAAGAGTCGCTTAGCAACCAGAAGCAGGAAAGAAGCTTGTGTTTGTGGACGATCTGTCGATGTGAAGAACACAACAACAAAAACTAGTCTGCTCTTACAGGTATTTATTTGTATTTTATTTATATAATATGTATTAATAAAAAATTTATTTCCATAAGTTCATTTTATTAATAACACAAAATGTTAACAAATATATCTAATCAAATACATATTGTGATGTATATTATATGTATAATAACTTTAACATTTGAATTAATGTATTTATTTATTTATTGAGTATGTATTATTATGTATAATGATAATTGTATTTTTTTTTCAATTTGCCCCTCAATGGCTACATTTTCATTTATAATTTGCATTTATGAATAATTATGCCACTAATATTTTAGAATACTACTTATTAATATAGGGGTGACACGATGGTCCAGTGGGTAGCGCTGTTGCCTTACAGTAAGAAGGTCACTGGTTCGAGCCTCGGCTGGGTCAGTTGGCATTTCTGTGTGGAGTTTGCATGTTCTCCCCGTGTTCGTGTGGGTTTCCTCCAGGTGCTCCGGTTTCCCCCACGTCCAAAGACATGTGCTGTAGGTGAATTGGGTAAGCTAAATTACCTGTGGTGTATGTGTGTATGTCCTGGTCTTCCAGGTTGGGGGGTTGAGCGTGTGCCTAACAGTAACACTACGGACAATTTAGCTTACCCAATTTACCTATAGGGCAGCATGGTGGCGCAGTGGGTAGCACAATCGCCTCACAACAAGATTCAAGCCCTGGCTGGGTCAGTTGGCGTTTCTGTGTGGAATTTGTATGTTCTCCCCGTGTTTGCGTGGGTTTCCTCTGGGTGCTCCAGTTTCCCCCACAGTCCAAAGACATGCGGTACAGGTGAATTGGGTAAGCTAAATTGTACATAGTGTATGAGTGTGAATGGGTATGTGTGGATGTTTCCCAGTGATGGGTTGCAGCTGGAAGGGCATCCGCTGCGTAAAACATATGCTGGATAAGTTGGCGGTTCATGCCGCTGTGGCGACCCCAGATTAATAAAGGGACTAAGCCGAAAAGAAAATGAATGAATGAATGAATTTACCTGTAGCAAATGTCACTGGACTGTGGGGGAAATCGGAGCACCTGGAGGAAACCGACGCCAACAGGGGGAGAACATGCAAACTCCACACAGAAATGCCAACTGACCCAGCCGAGGCTCAAATCAGCGACCTTCTTGCTGTGAGGTGACAGTGCTACCCACTGAGCCACCGTGTCACCCATATATAGTACCTACTGTTATATTTACTTAGGCCTATTTAATTTGACATTATATTATTTATTCATATATAATAAACTAATTATGAAATATACACTAATATAAATATTTTAGTAGCCTTTTATTTAAGTTTATTAAAAATAAAAACGAAAGCATGATGTAGTTTTACGCTGAAGAAACGCAATTCTACAGCTAAATACAAAAATCAAAGTCCAACCACTGATCTCTGGTATAATTTTCAGCACAAGCTCATCATTGTGATCTCTGTCCATGATTAATATGGCGTCCAAAAAAAAGACTTTCCTATTCCATAATTGGCTACAAATGATATACATCAAAATCACTTTCTACATAGGTGGCACTTAAAACGCGCTCTTTACACCGATGTAGTAAATCTTCATGCTGACGTCCTCCTAAAAATACTACCCTTTTTTCATCTCTTTTCCGTGTGGTCCACCGTAATCGTTTTCAGCTAATATCACACCCGAAACCCGCCTCAGTTAAACAGTCCGAGTTTTAGGGTCAGACTTTGGGACGGTTTCAACATCAACACTAGTTCCTGGACGTCCCGAAAGGCTTTATTTAAACTCTTGCCCACCTCCAGCGTCCTGTGTTTTCTGCCCGTCTGTAAGTGTCGGTTGACCGCAGTGTTTTCCCACATTTCCTCGAGTTTGACGAGGAAGGCGCTTGTTCAACATGTTTCCCGCCTCAAACCTCCCACGTGTCGAGCGAGCGGTGACATCACTTGATTTAAGAGAGCTGCGCCGCTGATTGCAAACAGACACTCCGTGAGGAGGAAAGCTGAGCTCACGGTGGCCATTTTTAATGCTTGATAAACTGTTGACTCTGTTAAAAGTCATTGAGGGAGTTTTTACAGTGAGCATGATTTCACAGTGTTTATGTGTTTAATGGATGATTTTATTCTGATTTGTAAATGATTGGTGAGTAATAATAATGGCTTTGTAACGTTTTTAGCAAAATGTGGTTTTCCTGTTATTCCTCTATATATATGTATAATTTAATTGTTGTTATTATTATAGTAGTACTATGCAATTATATAGTTGCAATAATTTAAATAGTAGCTAATATAATAATATAATTGTATTTTTATTATTTATTGGATTAATATTAGTGTTATTATTATTATTATTATTATTATTATTAAAAGTCTATTATTGAAAAATGAATGTGTTTTACAATTAATTTAACATTTCTAATATTTCATTATATTTAACAATAATAAATATTTTTATATAAATTATAGAATATTACTAAACTCATCTAAATATAGTGTATATTTATATGCAAATAATTGTACTAATTACATATTAGCTTATAATGTAATCTTTATAATTTGTAATGTTACTATATAAGTTAAAATAATTACAAATATTATTTAATATAAAAAATATATTTTATAACATAATTTACATGTAATGTAATTAGAAATAGAAATATATAAATAATATAAATATATTGTACATAGCCTCACAGTGGCGCAGTGGGTAGCCCGTTTGCCTCACAGCCAGAAGGTCGCTGGTTCGAGCCTCGTCTGGGTCATTTGGCGTTTCTGTGTGGAGTTTGCATGTTCTCCCCTTGTTGGTATGGGTTTCCTCCGGGTGCTCCGGTTTTCCCCCACAAGTCCAAAGCTGCGTAAAACATATGCTGGATAAGTTGGCGGTTCATTCCGCTGTGGTGACCCCAGATTAATAAAGGGACTAAGCCGAAATGAAAATGAATGAATGAATATTGTACATAGTTTATCAATATTTTGAATATGTTTGTGTGTGTGTTTGTACTTTTTCATTATTTTCACAATTTTCTCAAAATTGTACGTACATATGATTATTATATATTAAATGTAATGACTTAAAATTATTATATTCAAATAGACTAATATTTCTTTATTAGTTATTATTTATTATTAGTTATGCATAATTATTATATTTTTATTATTATAAAAGTTATATATTTCTGTTTTATAAATTGGATTTCTTATCATTAAATACTACATAATGTAATTATGTAATAAGTACAAAATAATTATTAAATTAATTTTATTATAACGTTCACACTAATAACATAATTGTTATTATTATTGTTATTATTATTATCATATAAATTGCACAATAATTGAATTTTTGTGTATGTATTTATTAGGCCTATATACATAATAATAATAGTTGCATTTAATAGTTAAATATGCCTAGTTATATCTGTTATTATGTACAGTAACAGTCGTACTTTAATTTCCAGTTTGTCCTCTGTCTCCTCTCTAAAGGCCACAATTACAGCGGTGTGTCGTGATGATGAATGCTGAAAGTGTCGCAGCATCTTGATTGGTTTGTTGCCGTAGAGATTAAACAGACTCGAGCTCTCGAGCTGTCGGGCTGTCTGTCAGTCCCGTTATTACAACGGCGGCACACAATGAGGCCTGACCTTCAGCACATCACAATAATACATCTGTCTCACGGTACATCTGTGCATTAAAACAGCATCTCTCCACCTGAGCATCTGCGCGCTGACTGTCTTCTCACTGCGCATGCGCGACGCGTCCCGGTAAATGCTTCGCGTGTGGGTGATAATGCAGCCCGATTGATTTGCTTACTTTTCTTTCTTCGTCGAGCATTATATCAATTGATTTCAATGCCGCTATTTATTACGCCGACCTCTATGACGCGGGTTCAGACGTGTTTGTTTTATTTGGGGCGGATGATCAAATCATTCATAAATACTTTAGCACGTTTACTGTAAGACAAATATGGTTATCGATTTGGTGCCATTATTACAGTCGAAAGCCCAGATGAGGCTGTAACAAACGGAAGCTGCTTGGCCTGAGGAGCTTAGCTCAGATGTAGATGTAGATAACGCTAATAAAAACACATAACAGACTGCAGTTATGAATGATTATTACATTACAGAAAAACAAAAACTGTAGGCCTTTGTGCCTCAGCCAATGTAGCTAAACACACATACACACATAAATGAAAATATTTAATATTACATATATAATTTTTTTTAAACAGATCATACATATTATACACACATACACAACTTTACATGTTATATAAAAATAGTTTACGTAACTTTTATATATATTTTAAACAGATTATATCCTGTCAGTTTTAGTTAAAAGCAACAATGAAAACAAAATCATCAAATAAATAAACAACAATACTGTAATTTTTAATGTGAATCAGTACATGTAGCAAATATAGTGAACTTTCTTGTTATCCTTCTGTAAAAAATGCTAAATTAATAAAATAATGCATATTATAGGCGCAGTGGGTAGCGCTCTTGCCTCACAGCAAGAAGGTCGTTGGTTCGAGCCTGGGCTGGGTCAGTTGGCATTTCTGTGTGGAGTTTGCATGTTCTCCCCGTGTTCGTGTGGGTTTCCTCTGGGTGCTCCGGTTTCCCCCACAAGTCCAAAGACATGCGGTACAGGTGAATTGGGTAAGCTAAATTGTTCATAGTGTATTTGTGTGAATGGAAGTGTATGGGTGTTTCCCAGTGATAGGTTGCAGCTGGAAGGGCATCCGCTGCGTAAAACATATGCTGGATAAGTTGGCGGTTCATTCCGCTGTGGCGACCCAAGATTAATAAAGGGACTAAGCCGAAAAGAAAATTAATGAATGAATGAATTAATGTATATTATATTATATTATATTATATTATATTATATTATATTATATAAGTTCCAATTAAAACAAAAGTTACAGTAACATCTGTACATCTAAATAGCATCAAAATAATCTGAATACGCCTGCAATCAAGTAGGCCTTGAGCACAAATGACTAAAACATGCCCTAACTAATAATTCTTCATTTTTCTTGTCTCTTATTCTTTTTGCACAAAAGATGTCCCTGAAACAAAGGCAGGTATGCATCCCCATGTCTCCGGCTCGACCCGGGACAGATTTTGGCGAAGCAGCAGAAAAGAGTGACCTCATTTTTTTTGTGCTGCTTAGATGGGCAGTCCTACAGTGACCCAGATGGCCCTCGCCGCTGCTCTCTGGAGAAGTCAGCACTTCAGACGAACAAAAGTAATTGTGGATTAACCATCAAAAAAAGCTCCTTTTTTCTGTTGTCGCGTACAGATATACCTGCAAAACTTGAAATGGTTGAGCGACCAAGTCACAGCAGAATGCCATCTTCAAAACTGAAAATCAACGCAAAATTTATTGAAACTATAACTCCGAGACTTCTCAGGGTGGTCACCATTAACTCAAAGTATTTTCCAACCAGGTTTTATGAGTAGAAGTGGATGGTGCCCAGGGAAAGGCAAGATTTTTTAGATGTGGCGAGATAGACAAGCCAAACCTCTCGCTCTTTGATTCTCGATGGCAATGGCACTCAAGCTTGTGAAACAGAGGCACGTTTATAAAAATAATATACTTCATAAAATGAATATAATTGATGGCGACTGGGCAATGGCTGTGTTTTACTTATTACTATGTCTGTGTATCCAGAAAATGATGTGAGTTCATATTTGGGCCCTACATCCAGGCCTACTGTGTGCTACTAATGACATCAAAGTCAGAGTTTTGAAGTAATATTAAATAGTGATTACTGTACAATAAAACGTGAATGCGTTTTCTTGGTTGGGATAAGGTTTAAAGGTTGAAACAACAATAAATAAAAAAGTATTTATGAATTTACTGTCAAATCTATGTCCTCTTATGTCAGATTGTTAAACCAGTAATAATAAGACACTATTACCATATATGAAAATGTATTCAACATTTACTATCTCTGATATGATTCCAAAACTTTGAGTTATTTTTTGTCTGTGTTTTGAATACAAAATAGCATATTTTGAAGAATGTAGCCATTAGCTTTGTTCTATTCAAAGATGTGAATTAGACTTATGCGCTAGGGGCTGAACGACTTTAGATTTTTGGAAGTCGACTTTTATGTTATTAAAGTCGTGTCGATCCCGTCTAGACGCTGGTTACAAGATGCAAATATTTTGCAATATGCCACAATTTGCTATTTATTTGCAGGAAAATATATTCACATGCTGTTTGACAGCTTATAACACGTTGAAAAATCAATGCAACATTACCAATGACTAATTTTGGCACAAAACAATTTTAGTGGAAAACTGTGCAGTGGCTTTTAGAGGCGTTATATGCTCTGTTGGAGGGCAGACACTCAAAACAGTTCTGAGAGGTAATAATACTGAACCACATTGATTACAGATTTTGGCTAAGGGGTTTTAGAATGACCAAAACAGCATTTCAGATGCTGGTTTGTCTATTAATGCCATCCCACCACTTCCATTGTTGTTATCACATGATCTGTTCAAATGAAATCACATGACTTTTTAATGTGCAAGCTGGAATTTATACTGTAAATGTGTTTTCGATGTAGTTTATGCTCATTTTTCATATCAGATTTTTTGTTTCAAAGTTTTGTTATGCACATTTTCAAAATACATTAGGCATTTCCACTAAGCACATTTTTATGCAATATTTCAGAATGTGCATAAAAATATGTGGATGGAATCATATTAACATCTATAAGAAAAACATTCCATGGACGTCAATGGCTAATGGTTTGTAACATTCTTCAAAACATCTTCTTTTGTGTTCAACAGAAGAAAGAAACTCAAACAAGTGGAGGATTAATAAATGATGACATCATTTTCATTTTTGGGTAACTATCTCTTTAAATAGTTCATTCATTCATTCATTTTCATTTCGGCTTAGTATCTTTATTAATCTGGGGTTGCCACAGCGGAATGAACCGCCAACTTATCCAGCATATGTTTTACACAGAAGATGCCCTTCCAGCTGCAACCCATTTCTGGGAAACATCCATACACACCCATTCACACTCACACACTACGGACAATTTTAGCTTACCCAATTCACCTATACCGCATGTCTTTGGACTTGTGGGGGAAACCGGAGCACCCGGAGGAAACCCACGCGAACACGGGGAGAACATGCAAACTCCACACAGAAACGCCAACTGACCCAGCTGAGGCTCGAACCAGCGACCTTCTTGCTGTGAGGCGAACGTGCTATCCACTGCGCCACCGTGAGGCCCCTCTTTAAATCTAAGATCTGAAGTAAACCACAAGAGTACTTTTTTTTTTTTTAACAAGTTAATCCAAAAGCTGAGGATATTTTCTCTGGGTCATCTGCTAGCTCCCTCATCCTGCAGGCAGAAGGTTGAGGTTTATGTGTTTTTGTGTGAACACATTTGTCCCATTCAGGGCCCCAAGAGCAATCAGTCCGTCAACGGGGGGAAGGAGCAGGCTAATTTCCCTTCTCCCTCTGCCCGCCCGTTCATCTCCCGAGACGAATGCTTTGAGTAATAAGGATAATCAATACACTTTCTCGCTCTCTGCAGTCTCCTGCCGTTATTAGCAATTTGTCATTAGGCATCAGCTTTTCTTATCAGACATTAGCATCTTGTTTACAAGGCGTGCCAGACCTCCCCTGCGTCCCCTGTCAAGATTACCCACGGGCCCTGCGAAACGCACACACGCGCTCCCCGAGGTGATGAATAGATACATCTCCGACCTGACAGCTTACACATGCACACTCTTGACATGATTTACCCCGAGAAAATTAATGAAGCAGTGACAAGAAGAACAACATAATGACAAGAGAGAGAAAAAGAGTTTTCTTGCCCTTGATTTCTCAAGAGTCTCGTACAAATGACACGTTTTCCTAATTAATTAATTGATGGCATGGGGGAAAAACTTTTCGGAGGGGTGGCTGAAGTTTTATTGGTATCCTCGGGCCTAAAACGAACAATCGGCAAGCGCCAAATTCTGCAAATTAACAATTGCTCACCAGAGAAAAGCTGAATAAAGCCATTGACCTCCAAAGTCTTTTTCCCCACTATGGATATAAATAGGGCTGCACGGTGGCGCAGTGAGTAGCATGATCGCCTCACAGCAAGAAGGTCGCTGGTTCGAGCCTCGGCTGGGTCAGTTGGCATTTCTGTGTGGAGTTTGCATGTTCTCCCCGTGTTGGCGTGGGTTTCCTCCGGGTGCTCCGGTTTCCCCCACAGTCCAAAGACATGTGGTACAGGTGAATTGGGTAAACTAAATTGTCTGCAGTGTATGTGTGTGAATGAGTGTGTGTGGATGTTTCCCAGAGATGGGTTGCAGCTGGAAGGGCATCCGCTGCGTAAAACATATGCTGGATAAGTTGGCGGTTCATTCCGCTGTGGTGACTCCAGATTAATAAAGGGACTAAGCCGAAAAGAAAATGAATATATGAATGGATATAAATGGTATCCAATGTCTTCTTTTGTGTCCAGTAAAAAAGAGACTCATAAGGGTTTGGAACCACATAAGGGAGAGTAAATGGTGAGTACATTTTCATTTTTGGGTGAGCTATCCTTTTAAGCCCAAAATATACTTTGGTGTATGCATACTGTCTACTACACAAATACAGAGCACAACCTGTACTCCCAGTCTGTCCACAAGGGGGCAGAACTGAACTATTGGCCATTATTTAACTGTCGAAGAATAAACAGAAAATATAGAACAAAAACAATAAACTAGGGATGCACTGAATTGAAACGGAAAACTATTGGCCAAAAATGGCATTCCCGGTTTTTGGATAAACAGAAAAACGACCAAAAATATGAGCTGAAAAAAGGTTATGCTGAAACCCATTCATTTCATTGCACCATGCAAAGGCCAGTTTGTAGCTACGTCGACCAAAAAGCAAGAGCAGCGGAGCATGCGCGCACCATTTTCAAAGTTCAAAATAGCTCAATATTCTGCTTTGTGGATATTACAGTAAAGTCCAGTCAAATGATAGGCTGACAGGGCATTTTGTTCCTGCTGCTTGCAATATAGCACAACTGTGCTGTCATGGCAACGCTGGTCAAATAATGTCTCGAATCTCAACGTCCTTATTTTATTGGATTGTGTTTTTTTTTAAACCACTATAATTAATCTAGGTTATTGAGTTACATTTAAAAAGTCCTACAAAATAATATTATTTACTAACATAATAAATAATAATTATTATTACAAAGCATTTTCAGTTTCGGTTTTCGGCCAAGTGCATCCAGAGTTTTCACTCCCTACAATAATCAATGAAATGCGCTATTTTGAATATGTTTCTTTAGTGAGTGTAAACAACATGCACAGTTTGATGTGTTGAGGTGCATTTTTGAATAGTATTTTCTTTAGTTTGTGATAATGTGCAGATTTATCATGTTTTTGAGTGTGCATAGACTGTGAAGGCAGCCATTTTTTTATTGTAATTGGGCAGGTTGGCCATGTTGCAGCAGATTTTTAAATATGTTTCTTTAGTAAAGTAAAGGCACAGTTTGACTGCATTGAGGTGGAATTTTATACAAAGTTTATATTTTAAACATTTTATTTAAAACAATGTTGTCAGATAGTCTCATGGGCAGTGTGCAGACATGTAGCGCTATTGCACTTGGGCATACAGAGTTTGAGTTCACAAACCTTTCCCCATTCTGTGATGAGGAAAAAATTAAACAAACCTTATTTAGTATTCAAATAACTAAATATATGGTGCAATAAAATGTAAACACACTGTACATGTACACTATACAGTGAGGTACAGTATGTAAATAGCTTGCTTATTTATGGCTAATGACCAGTACAAATGGCATCAGGAGACGTCCAAAAAATATCTGACAAATTAGCAATATAACATTGACATTAACAGAACATTGTGAGTTTGGTGTAGAGCTGATTACAGTGCACAATTTATTTAATTTATAATAATATGTTTCTTATTAGTATTAAATGATTCACACTCTTCGCGAGTGCTGTGGTATGGTAGTTATTGGATGGCACAGGCTCAAACAGCTTGGCTTCTTGACCTGCACAGTTGTGGCAGATACCAACTGCATGAAGATTCCTGTCTAATCACCCTGTGCAAACTGTTTTCACACTTTATAAGGTATTAGTTGCATCTAGGATCCCAAATTAACAGTCATCAAGTGGCAAATGTGAGTAAAAATTGACTTGTTGAGTAAATAAATGCAGTTGGTTCTGACATACTAAAGAGAACAACTATTTGTTGCAACAACACTTTTGGGATCAGTGGTTAATATATCATTACAATTTTTCCCTCATATATTATGACAGTGTAGTAAGACTTAAAATCTCTGCTGCCAAACACATAAAATACCAGAAACATCTTAATCACTGCAGTAAACATTCATTTTTATGGATGTTTTATGCAGCGTATAACCTTAACATGCCTGTGAAAATATAGAAAAATAACACAAATTGTCATTCATTTTCCTTTGGCTTAGTCCCTTATTTATCAGTGGAATGAACTGCCAACTATTCCAGCATATGTTTTACGCAGTGGATGCCCTTCCAGCCGCAACCTAGTACTGGGAAACACCCATGCACTCTCTCATTCACATACTCATACAATACGGCCAATTTAGTTCATTCAATTCACCTATAGCACGTCTTTGGACTGTGGGGGAAAACTAAGCACCTGGAAAAAGCATACGAACACAGGGAGAACATGCAAACTCCACACAGAAATGCTTACTGGCCTAGCTGGGACTCGAACCAGTGACCTTCTTGCTGTGAGGCGACAGTGCTAACCACTGAGCCACAGTGCAACCCACTAATTTTCAGACAAAGGCTATTTTGTTGAATATAGTTTCATTTTCAGTATGGAACTGTAAAACATGTATTTGTAAATGTAAAAAATAAATAAATGTAAAACACGTGTTTATACAATTACTTTCAAGTTTATAAAATTCATTCATTCATTTATTTTCATTTCGGCTTAGTCCCTTTATTAATCTGGGGTCGCCACAGCGGAATGAACCGCCAACTTATCCAGCATATGTTTTACACAGCGGATGCCCTTCCAGCTGCAACCCATCTCTGGGAAACATCCATACACACCCATTCACAATCATACACTACGGACAATTTAGCGTACCCAATTCACCTGTACCGCATGTCTTTGTACTTGTACTTGTGAGGGAAACCGGAGCACCCGGAGGAAACCCACGCCAACACAGGGAGAACATGCAAACTCCACACAGAAACGCCAACTGACCCAGCCGAGGCTCAAACCAGCGATCAGCGACCTTCTTGCTGTGAGGCGAACGTGCTACCCACTGCACCACTGTGAGGCCCAGTTTATAAAATGATGATTATAAATATAAATATATTATTTATATAATTAAAATAATGCAAACTAATACAATAATACCAACAATACTGTCCATTTAGTTGGATAAGATTTTAAATATTACATTTAAATTTAGTTAAATTTAAGTTTAAATTGATAGTTGGTTGATATATATTTCAATATTACATCTGGTGAAAAATAATCTATTTCAAAATAATATTAACATTAATTAATACTTTTAAAATAAATATTTCTAAATGTGCAAAATTGAAAAACTCTAAATGCCTCACAACAAGAAGGTCGCTGGTCCAAGTACCAGCTGAGCCAGTTGGCATTTCAGTGTGGATGTTGCATGTTCTCCCCGTGTTCGCGTGGGTTTCCTCCGGGTGCCCTTGTTTTCCCCCACAGTCCAAAGACATGTGGTAAAGGTGAACTGAATAAGCTAAATTGGCTGTAGTGTATGTGTGTGAATGAGTGTGTATGGGTGTTTCCCAGTACTGGGTTGCAGCTGGAAGGGCATCTGCTGTGTAAAACATATGCTGGATAAGTTGGCGGTTCATTCCGCTGTGGCAACCCATGATGAATAAACGGACTAAGCCGAAGGAAAATGAATGAATGAAACATAGGTTGTTACTTTTGTATCCTGTTCAAATATCTGATGAAGATTAGTCTAATAATCCAACTGGACAAATCCAACTTAATTTCCTCACCATGTTTTTTTCTCACATGGCTGTTTTTTTTTTTCTTCCCAAGATTCTTTAGAATAGCACATTTTCTGTTCAACGAAAGAAAGAAACTCAAACAGGTTTGGAACAAGTGAAGGATTAGAGAATATTCGTTTTTGGGCGAACTATTCCTTAGTCTAATATAGTCTAATATATACATACAATGACAAAGTATTTATTTATTTACTCATTTATTTATTTAACCCTACGGAATGTTGTCGCTGGTAGTTAGAGAGTGGTCACCAGACTTCCTTGTATTAGTCGTTTCCTCTGACCTCATGTCCTGTTTTGACATGTGCTGTGTGGATCAATCACAGGCTGAGGTTCATCAGTTTCAGCAGGAGCATCTGACAGATATGAAGAGGTGAACGCCTCTCTACTGTACTGATACTGTGGTATTAACTGATGCGGTTCCTCTGAATGACAGCTGATTCATCATTCAGGCTAATAATGACCAATGACAGATGAGCTGTTCAGAGATCAGTGACTGGAGCTCATCTGTGTTTACTGTTGGACATCAGAGAGCTGGTGTGAGCAAACACACGTTCACACCAACAGCTATAATGATACAAAGATTTAGCTCTAAATAGCATTTCTTTTTTTTATTTGCTTGATTTTTTTTGACATGTCAGAGGTCACTGTATTATAATAAACTTGATAGTTTCAGAAATCAAAACTTTCTTGTTGGTGTAAATTAGACAAAATAACCACAGTAGGTTTCCATCCAAAGATGTGAATTAAACTTCAGTGCAAAACTGGAATCTCACATAAAACGTTTGAGAATAAAATATTGTTTCCATGAGTCAAAGAGAACAAAATCACTTCCTGATAAACTGGCGCCTAAAAGAAATATGGATTTTGCTATGGTATGTCTTCTCCTGTTGGTCTATTCTCTTAAATAAATGACTTAAGCCTCAAAGGCTAAAACGCAATGAACCTGCGGTGGTTTTTAGTGGCATGAGATGCTCTTTTGGAGCACAGATGCTCAAGACAGTTCTGTAGATAATAATACTGAACCACTTTGATGATGGACTTTGGCTGAGGGATTTAAATATGAGAGAATTTCAGATATGTTACAATGTGGTTGGTCCACTGGTTTGTCAATTAATGCCACACTATCGTCCTTAATTTTGTTATCACATGATCTGTTAAAACTAAATCACATGACTTTTTTAAAGCGCATTCTGGAAGTTACAGTATTCTGTAAATGTGTTTCCATCATAGTTTATGCCCAGTTTTTCTCATCGAATAAAATGTTTATCCTACTCAATTGTGAGCAAGTTTTTAAGCTTTTAATGAGCAATTTCCAAATTTATTCCAAATCTTTAGGCATTTTTTATTGCAATATTCCAAAATGCGCATGAAAATAGGTGGATGGAAACATAGCCATTGACAGCTTGTTGCATGTGCTGCTTTACTGTGTAATACGAAGCATTTTAAATGGGATATATTGCCCTCTGAAGGGCACTTTAGAGTGAAAACAATCATGGCCGCCATAACCATTCCAAATCCAAACTGAAATGCCACTTCAATGGGTGCTTCAAAATAAAGGATTTCAAAGATTTTCAACTGATGGACACTTCGGGCACCCATGATTCTATGATGAAGTTATTTGGTGTCAAACAGTGTGTTCCACTCCACTCCACTCACTCTGTAGGGTAAACTCTTCAAAAGGAGAAGTGCATAGGGATGAGCCCTTCCCAATGAAAAGCTGGGATAGTTTGTCTAAAAAGAAAATCAATGCTTGCTTCTACATCACTTACTGTCAAGCTCTGCCCATTGATATTTAGCTCCACCCACTGATTCACACATGCAGTGAGTAAATATTGAGGGAGAGTCAAACACAGGGCTATGCATAAATCAAATGATAAAGATGGATCTGTGCAGTAAGAAGGAGGAAAAAGTCTGTGAGGAAAAGGTCTTTGCATCGCCTTCTGTCTGATCCCAACCTTAGGAAGGAGTATGAGCTTTATTTTTAATGACGTTGCAGACTGCGACAGTAAAAGGTACTTGTTAATTTTACCATGGAGTCAATTAAAAAGAAGGCACAATTGCATTTCTTAGCAATAAAAGTACTAGAAAATCAAATCAAGGTCACTATTTTATTACTAAACTACAAAGTATTTAATAACAACAATAATATAATTATATAACAACCATAAAATTAGTGTTGTGATATAACAAAATGACCAAAATATTATAATATATTTTTTAAACAAAGACATAACACTAGCATAATATTGAACTGTATAGTATTTCATAATAATTTTCATAACAAGAATAACAATAATAATTAGTATTATTATTATTATTTTACCAAAACTAAAAAAACAACAATGTTATTCTAACATTATAAAATTCTAATTTTTTAACACCACCATCATCATCATCATCATCATCATCATTATTATTATTATTATTATTATTATTATTATTATTATTATTATTATTATTAATATTTAAAAATCATTACAATTACTGTTTTTGTTTTACTTAGCTTTTCAAATGTAAAATCACAGGGCTTTTATTGTGGCAGACAGCAGCAGGGAAAGCTCTCTTCTTAAGTGGCTCTCTTTTGTTGACAACAGATTTATAAATCATTCTCATTACTTCTCATAACTCAAGAAGATTCTTTCTGCATGTATTTTTTCTCTCGCTATTAATAAACCATTAACTAAGACTTTAATTTGCTGGCCATTAATAGTTAATAAGGTAGTATTTGGGTTTATACTGGGTTAGGGATGTAGAAAAAAATTATGTAGAATACGTACCTTGTAAATACAAATAAATAGCCAACATCTTAATAATACACAGGTAACAGTGGGAATTGGCAATTAAACTAAAGTTTTACAGAATTAAAAAAAAAGTTACCCTCCCAATAAAGATCTTTATACAAATGACAATTAAAGGAAAGGAAAGTAATCAAAAGCACATCTGTGGAAACAAGCGGCCTGCCTTTGAAAGAGCCCTCGATGAAAATGTGTAATATAAATAAAGGCAGAGGCTTTGAAAAGAAAGCCCTTCCTTCCTGGTCTGTCATCCGAAGGGAAAAGCGCCGTCCGAGCTCCTCTTAAATTCCCAAAGACCCTCTGTCATCAGACTCCCAACTGCAGACGGCAAACACTCGGCCCCCGCAGCCTTTCATCTCACACCGGCCCCGAAAACACTCTGATAAGAGATGAGGATCTCAGATGCGCACCGACCACAGCTGATCACTCTGAATGAGCAGCATTTACCAAACAGATGCAATTTAATTAATTGATTTATGATTTACATGTAGGTTTTATAATATAGCACTGTTAACAATATCCTATAGAATCTACAGTAACTTACTGGCAGCAGTTCATCAGTAACTTATGGTAAATCAGTACGGTAACTTAAGGTAAAGAATACTGTACTTACATTTTACAGCACCATTTGTCCTGCTCTATATGTGTTTACAGTATTGTATAGCTTCACAGTCATTTTCACAATGCAACTTTAAAATACTGTAACACTGCATAACTGTCCTACAGTAAAATACAGTTCATATTGCATTCATTCATTCATTCATTCATTTATTTTCCTTCGGCTTAGTCCATTTATTCATCAGGTGTTGCCACAGCAACCCACACAAACACTGGGAGAACATGCAAACTCCACACAGAAATGCCAACTGGCCAAATAATAGTTAACGGTGTATGATACAAAATTAAATACAAAATACTGTTTTATAAAACACTATTTATTAGACTATGTTATGGATCATATAGAAATTAGCAAGTTTGCTATATCACTTAAACAAATGCATGTGGACTTTGGGAATGCATGTTTGTTCAGTCAAATAAATAAATAATTTTATTAATTCATTTGATCATTCTTAAATCAGTCTTTTCAATGAATTTTAGTTAATAATATAAGTTGTTTTATTATTAATTAAAAAAAATACTAATACTACTACTACTACTACTACTACTAATAATAATAATAATAATAATAATAATAATAATAATAATAATAATAATAATAATAATAATTTTTATAAAAAAATTGTAAGTGTTTATTTGTATATATATATATATACCTAAATTAATACTTTTTTTCAAAATATATGTTATTTTTATATGTAATCAATAAATCATATACCTATATACTTATACTTTTTTATAATTTCACTTGTTTTAATTTATTTATTTTTATTTATCCATGGTAAACCCATAACTCAGCTTTTAACAAATGATTTATAAATGCTTTAAAAAATGATAAACAATTCAAAAGGCCAAGAATTATGTTACAGATACTAAATCTGATCTCAGTTTCTCTTCAAAATAAAGGTTTACAAATTTAAAATAAAAAGATAAAATAAAAATCTTATTTTTAAGATAAAAATCTTATTTTTTTTGTAGAATAAATTGTTAATACATAATAAGGCAAATTATGTAGGAATAAATTCCTTTTTAATTTAAGACTTAACATAGAAAAAACGAATTTATTTTTAAAAATCTGCACCGTAATTGAAATCGACAAACACAAATTGCGACAAAATGCAACAAAACAACCCCTTAAGTGTCTTTTTGTATGAAATCTGCAAGCTGACAGGTGTTTTAGTGTGCAGTGTCTGGTCTTGAGCGTTTTTTTTCTGAATGGTCATTTTCTGCTGTGCCTCTTCAGCAGATCTGTGTGTTGTGCGGGTCAAGGGAACGGGTCGAGCGGGTCGAGCTACGGGTGCGACTGCGGGCTTCAGATTAATGGCCCCGTTCTGGAGGTCCTGCGCTCATTATTCTCCTCACAGCACACAGTTCAGCACTAAACACTCTTCACTGGCTCTTCTGAATAAGCAATGCGCCGCTGATGCTAATGTTTGACTGAATATGGCACATGCTTTAATGTTGACATCATAATTTGGACGTTGGGAGTGCTTTGTTTTTCGGAGATTATTGGTTTTGTTCACTATTTACTTTCAGCATGTTTTGCATGTTAGTCAGTGTGCGAATTATACATTGACTATCCAATGTAATCTCATGGCAATTTGAAACTTTTTGATTTAGTGGCTAATTCCTATTAATTGGTACAATCTCATCCATACATTTTAGTATGATTTGCTCATCCCCCAATGAGGGGTAGGGTTAGGGGTGGGGTTTGGGCTTTTACATTTTCATAGAAATAAAGTCGGGCGGCACAGTGGCTCAGTACTTAGCACTGTCACCTTACAGCAAGTAGGCTGCTGGTTCGAGTCCCGGCTGGGCCAGCTGGCATTTCTGTGTGGAGTTTGCATGTTCTCCCCGTGTTTGCGTGGGTTTCCTCCGAGTGTTCCAGTTTCCCGCACAGTCCAAAGACATGCGCTGAAGGGGAACTGAATAAACTAAATTGGGCGTAGTGTATGTGTGTGAATGAATGTGTATAGATGTTGCCCAGTACTGGGTTGTGGCCGGAAGGGCATCCGCTGCGTAAAACATATGCTGGATAAGTTGGCGGTTCATTCCGCTGTGGCGACCCCAGATAAATGAGGGACTAAGTCAAAGGAAAATGAATGAATGAATGAATGAATGAAACCAAGTCATATGAATTTGTATGAATTACCCACTTTTTTTTCCAATTATCCACTTATTCAATTACATTTAATTTATTAATCAAACTTATTTTCAGTTGTTGTTTTTTTCACAGGATTCTGACAAACTGTGACGGGCTATTTCAAACACGATTATCAAGACTTTTAAGATTATCCATTTTGCCGAAAAGTTTGCATTCCTGCACCAATAAATGGATGATCATAAAAGATCACACTTGCTTACTGTTATATTTACTTACTGCTTAACTTAAATTTGAGGGCATAATTTGACTTTAGATACAAACACCTCTTTTACAATAAAAAAAGTGTATGAAAAGCATTTTTTTCAGACACTCTTTTTATCATTCATTCATTCATTTTCATTTCGGCTTAGTCCCTTTATTAATCTGGGGTCGCCACAGCGGAATGAACCGCCAACATATCCAGCATATGTTTTACACAGCGGATGCCCTTCCAGCTGCAACCCATCCCTGGGAAACATCCACACACCCACTCACACTCACACTCACACTCATACACTATGGACAATTTTAGCTTACCCAATTCACCTATACCACATGTCTTTGGACTTGTGGGGGAAACCGGAGCACCCGGAGGAAAACCACACCAACACAGGGAGAACATGCAAACTCCACACAGAAACGCCAACTGACCCAGCCGAGGCTCGAACCACCGATCAGCGACCTTCTTGCTGTGAGGCGAACGTGCTACCCACTGCGCCACTGTGAGGCCACTGTGTATTTTTAATGATTTATTTTCGGATACGTTTTATCAATAATCATAATACTAATATATTTTAAGTTATTTTAAATACATACATACATTTACATACATTCTTTTTTATTTTTTACTTTTATAATAGCTTATTTATTTCATTTTTTTCTTGTTGTTGTACAGTTCTTTTTATTATTTAATTACTTTGATTATGAATTATTTCATTCCTTTTGTCTTTTTTTTTATTTTTATTTATTTATTTTTATTTAATTTATTTAACTTATTTACCCATAAAAGCATAGTTCATTCAAAAATGTATTTACTCATCCTCAAGTGTTTTCAAAACGTTCAGGAGTTTCTAAATTCTGTTGAACACACAAAAAAAGATATTTTGAAGAAAACAAATAATAGGTAAAACAAATACTATGGAAGTCAAATGTTTACAAGTTTTCATTCATTCATTAATTTTCCTTCAACTTAGTCTCTGATTTATCAGAGGTTGCCACAGTGGAATGAACCGCCAACTATTTCGGCATATGTTTTACACAGCAGACGCCCTTCCAGTCGCAGCCCAGTACTGGGAAACACCCACATACTATCGCATTCACACACACTCATACACTACGGCCAATTTAGTTCATCCAATTCAGCTATGTCTTTGGACTGTGGGGGAAACCAGGGCACCCAGAGAAAACCCACACCAACATGGAGAGAACATGTAAACGCCACACAGAAATGCCAACTGGCCCAGCCGGGACTCAAACCAGCGACTTTCTTGCTGTGAGGCAACAGTGCTAACCACTGAGCCACCGTGTCGCTCTACAGGTTTTCAACTTTCTTCAAATTAGCTTCTTTTGTGTTCATCAGAAAAAAGCAACACAAACATATCTGTAACAAGTAGAGGGAGAGTAAATGATGAGAGAATTTGGAATGAACTATCCCTCAGCTCATTTGCTACATCGATAAATTCTTTCATAATGGGTAATCAAACATTTAAAGCACAATATCCCACCAGGAGGCTGTTCCTAAACACAAAACATCCCCATCGGAGGTGTTTTTATAGCTTCCTGACAGAAATCGTATTGTGTCTGAGGGTGAAAAGTGAGGGAAACGAGCACCTCAAAATCAGCCTAAAACAAAAAAAAAAGCTTCGTGAGAAACAGACGTAAATAATTGGCAGGAAATGAAGATCAAAGCGCTCGAGTCGCAGCATTTGTTTTCAGTCTCACCCCTCCCATTGCCTCTCTCTTTAAAAACAGCCAAAGCCGCAGGAAGTGTTGAAAACGGTTGCGTCTCATCCTGAAGCTCGAATGTTACGCGGGGAAGGAAAACTGTTGCGTACTATGCTGTTTGCCAGGAAAAGGCTTCAGATGATTGTTGTGAGTTCAGAGACGAGGACTGTGCCATCTTGTCTGACAGATAAAACTGTGTTTATGAGACAAATCCACTTCTTTTGTTGTTATGCAAGTCCAAAGGGATCAGAGGGACACTCTTACATAACTGGAGGAAACGTATGCTTTTTACACTAAAACATATTCATTCAGGACTAGATTAGTTCCCTGCTGAAGATAAAACAATAATAGAAATCACCATAGGATTTTTAATGGTTTTAATAGACATTATACTGGTTTTAAAGGAAACTGTATTGGTCCTGTTTGTCTCTGCTGGTCAATTTTGTGTTTTATTGGTGACACGTTAAAACCAACAAATCCTAATGGAATATGTTAGGAAACACACTTGAAACCATTCAAATGTACATTGGCTATATGATGTTGATTAATGTTTTTGGCAGTGGAAACTTATTTTTTTTTAGGCAGAAGCATTCTCGCACCTTTGAAGCATTCTTTGGTCATTCTTGATTGCTTGAATGGGACTTTTAAAACTAATACACAATAATAATTTTACAGATTTGTTTTTGAATACAATATTTAATGGCAGAGTTTGACAAAATCCTCCTTATAAAAATATCGGTATGGACATATTCAAATTCAAAATGACCTCAGCATGGGATTCCAACTAAGGCCCAATCCCAATTCCATTTTTTACCCCTACCTCTTCCCCTTGGCCCCTGAAACAGAGTGTGAAGGGGAAGGGCTTCAAATGTACCCCTAAGAAATGGGACAGCATACAACACCTGCACATGCCATCATATGTCATCGCAAGCTTATATAAGATCGACGATCGCGTATGCTGCAGTTATTCCTGTTGTGTTTTTTAGTATTTATCTTCAGGAAATCACTGAAGGCATATATCATGTTATCATGACAATATAATGTGGCAATAAGCTCATAACTGTACTGTGCATTTACCGTGGCCATATTCATCTATGTAAACACAAGAAAACAGCATTACCGTTATAGCAGACACTGTAAAAAGGTCATTCCCAGCCACTAGACTTTTCTGACAGGGTATGACAGATGTGAAAGTATGTTGTGGGACTACTATACAGGAGTTATTATTATGGATTATAGATTGCAAAATTCAGAGGTTTTTTTTATTGTTTTTTTAAGCATGTACATAAAACACAAACGCCATTATGAATTCAATTTGAAGTGATTATTTTCTTTTTAATACAGATGATGCCAATATATTTTTAGATGAGTCTGCTATGTTGGCAATAACAACTTTATTTTTGATCGATAGTAATATCTACAATAACACGGCCACAACAGCCTCAGTGTATACATATTCTCATTCATTCAGTAATTTTCCTTTAGCTTAGTCTCTATTTCAGGGGTTGCTACAGCGGAATGAACCGCCAACTGTTCCAGCATATGTTTTATGCAGCGGATGCCCTTCCAGCCACAACCCAGTACTGAGAAACATCCATACACTCTCACATTCACGCACACACTCATACACTATGGCCAATTTAGTTTATTCAATTCACCTATAGCACGTCTTTGGATTGTGGGGGAAACCGGAGCACCCGGAGCACCCCCCCCCCCCACATGGGGAAAACATGCAAACTCCACACAGAAATGCCGACTGGCCCAGCCGGGACTAACCACTGAGCCACCATGCTGCCCCTATACATATTCTAACAAGTACAATTTTAGCTGTATTATTTGTCTCCTTCAAAAATTGCTCTTGAGAAATTGTGTTTACTGACCCCACCACTGTTAGATGAAATGAATGCTGCTGTCTGCAGTGTCTCTGCTACAGCACAGGACGTCAGACTGAGCTGCTGGTTCCTCCTCTTCATTTAGATGAGCTTCATTAGCCACACTGTGCTCCTAATGAACATCATTTCACACACAAGTGTCTCTTTTTAAGAGGAAAGTCAAAGCTCCAATACCTCCATTAGTAACACACTGCCCTGGATGTTTCCGCTCACAATCACTGTTGTACATTATTCTCTTTTAATGATGACAACCCCTAACTCGTAATTAGCTGTGGCTTAAATATTATTACCAGGGATACAGTGTGAAAAGATATATATTTATGTATATAATGTATAATTTGATAATAGTATTGTTATATATAATTTATATGATATGAAATGTATAAATATACAACAATATTAATAGGATAAATAGGAAAAAAAATACAACCATGCCGATTAAATATGCTTGTATTTAACATGTGAACAGGACTGAGATGCTTGGCTCATATGGGCAAACAAAACAAAACAAAACAAATAACAAATGTTTTGAATTCATTACAAATGTTAATATATTTAAATTGTATATTTTTTTGATTGAATGCAAGGGGGAACATTCTTCTGAGCAATATATACTGCCATATTAATTTTATATATATTAATATATTATTAATATAATATTAATATATTATTAATATATTGTTTCAATTATCACTTAAGTTTAATTAAACAAATTTTTCATGAGTAAATAGCAAAACAAAAATTCATTCATTAATTTTTCTTTGGCTTAGTCCCTTTTTTCATCAGGGGTCGCCACAGCGGAATGAACCGCCAACTTATCCAAAATATGTTTTACGCAGCGGATGCCCTTTCAGCTGCAACCCAGTACTGGGAAACACCCATACACTCTCGCATTCACACACATGCACTACGGCCAATTTAGTTTAATTAATTCTCCTATAGCACATGTCTTTGGACTGTGGGGGAAACCGGAGCAACCAGGAGGAAACCCACGCCAACACGGGGAGAACATGCAAACTTCACACAGAAATGGCAACTGGCAGCTGGGACTCAAACAAGCAACCTACTTGTTGTGAGGCAACAGTGCTAACCGCTGAGCCACCGTGTCACGCAAAAACAAAAATTGATGAAAATAATAATATTCATAGTTTATCCAAATGTAAACGTTTTTGTATTTGTTGTACTTCTACATTACTACACTGTAAAAATATATATGACAAATAGTCATGGCAACAAATGTTTTTATGTTATTTTAACTTATATTAATTAGTTAATCAAGTTAATAGTTTTTCACATTGTATACATTTTCATTCATTCATTCATTTTCATTTCGGCTTAGTCCCTTTATTAATCTGGGGTCGCCACAGCGGAATGAACCGCCAACTTATCCAGCATATGTTTTACGCAGCGGATGCCCTTCCAGCTGCAACCCATCTCTGGGAATCATCCATACATACCCATTCACACTCATACATTACGGACAATTTAGCTTTTCCAATTCACCTGTACCGCATGTTTTTGGACTTGTGGGGGAAACCGGAGCACCCGGAGGAAACCCACGCCAGCACAGGGAGAACATGCAAACTCCACACAGAAACGCCAACTAACCCAGCCGAGGCTCGAACCAGCGACCTTCTTGCTGTGAGGCGAACGTGCTACCCACTGCGCCACTGTGAGGCCCTGTATACATTTTGTATCTAATAATATAATAAGCAATTATTCATACACTCATTCATGTATATAAACCAATCTAATATGTGAGAAGTTGTAATTAGTCACATAATCTTTTTATATTGACAGGCACAAATGGTTTTGCTTTGGTAACAATTTCAATTCAGCTGATTCATACGAGCCATCCTGACATTTGCATTGCCAAAAACACAACAATACTGAAGAGAAATGTTTGTTAGCAGTTTTAATCGACTGGCGAAGCGGTGATGGATAGTGATTGTCCCTTCACTATTGTATCGGCGATCAGTCTATTCAGACATCCAGCACATTTCCACATCTGAATAAAGCCGAGCGACGACATTCACTGACATTATTCCTGAAGAAAGATCTGACCTCTGATCAATAAACACAGCCTCATTTAAAGCACAGCCCATTGCATTAACAGCGCTTTTATATTCAGCAGATTAATTTTGCTATTAGGCGAGGGGTTACTGGACCTTGATCCCATTCAAAGTCCATCTCTGTCCATCTGAGCGTGTTTTCTAATGCCAATCGTCGACTATCGATTCTGTCTTGTCCTTTTTTTTAGATTCATTATTTGGTTATTGAGATGTGGCTGAAATATATAAATGTGTGAGTGTCGGTTCATCTTCACACACATTATTCTGGAGGACGGACTCTGGGATGAAGATGTTGCTTCTGAGGTATTTTTCTTTAAAAACTGTTAAAATTATTGTGGCTTTGTGATATTTTCAGAAATTAATTCACTGTTCATTTCGGCTTAGTCCCTCCATCAATCCGGGGTCGCCACAGCGGAATGAACCACCAACTTATCCAGCATATGTTTTACGCAGCGGATGCCCTTCCAGCTGCAACCCATCTCTGGGAAACATCCATACACACCCATTCACACTCATACCCTACGAACAATTTAGCTTACCCAATTCACCTGTACCACATGTCTTTGGACTTGTGGGGGAAACCGGAGCACCCGGAGGAAACCCAACGCCAACACAGGGAGAACATGCAAACTCCACACAGAAACGCCAACTGACCCAGCCGAGGCTCGAACCAGCGACCTTCTTGCTGTGAGGCGAACGTGCTACCCACTGCACCACTGTGAGGCAAATTCACTGTTTCATTTATTAATTATTAATTATTATTACTTAATTTAACTTCCATAAGGTCTCAGTGATAGTCTTAAAATAAAGCTCATAAAGTCCTAACATTAACATAATTATTGTAGATAATGAAAATGAAAACTATAAAACCAAAAGCATTTTTCATACTCATTATTATTTTCTTAAACTGAATTATATGCAAACTTATTTGAATTGTATGTTTTATTTTAATTAGTTATTAATTTAATTTATTTATTTATTTATTTTTAATAAATAGTAAATTAAATATTCTTTGTTGTACAATAATAAAATCACTAAAATGTACTCTAATCTTAAATTTACAAAATATATACATGTGTGTGTGTGTGTGTGTGTGTGTGTGTGTGTGTGTGTGTGTGTGTGTGTGTGTTTGTGTGTGTGTGTGTGTGTGTGTGTTGGGGCAGCATGGTGGCTCAGTGGTTAACACTGTCGCCTCACAGCTAGAAGGTCGCTGATTCAAGTTCTGGCTGTACCAGTTGGCATTTCTGTGTGGAGTTTGCATGTTCTCCTCGTGGGTTCTCTGGTTTCCCCTACAGTCCAAAGACAAGCACTATAGGTGAATTGGGTAAGCAAAATTGGCCATAGTGTATGAGTGTGTGAATGTATGGGTGTTTTCCAGTACTGGGTTGCGGCTTGAAGGGCATCCGCTGTATAAAACGTTTGCTGGAATAGTTGGTGGTTCATTCCCCTGTGGCGACCCCTGATAAATAAGGGACTAAGGCAATGGAAAATGAATGAATATATAGTGTTGCTTAACAGATGTTTATTTTTTTCATAAGGTTTACTAATTTAAAATAACCAATTTATTTTGTCTTTCCCATTAAGACCGTATATAATATTTTTCTACTTATTTTGCAAGATGCTAGTGTAAGCTTAAAGTCCAATTTAAAGCTTAGTTATTATGTTAACGAGATACCATAATTAGGCAAGTCATTTGACAACAGTGGTTTGTTCTTTAGCCAACTGAAAAACAAAATTCTTAAGGGTTCTTAAAATCAAAAAATCAAAAACGGCTTTTACTCCAGCAAACTAAAAGAAATAAGACTTTTCCCAGAAGTTTATATATATTATATATTATATATATATTATATATTATATATATATATTATAAGAAATACTGTGAAAATTACCTTGGTCTGTTAAACATCTCTTGGGGAATATTGAAAAAAATAAAAGCAAGTATTAGTCATTAATAAACGAGAAAGTATTCTTTGTTGAAAAGGGAGAAGTTGTACTACACAAGTGGAATGGCAAGAAATAGTTCAGATCGCAGAATGAATTCAGTATGAAAGAGGACAAGTTTCTGCAAGTCAATTCTTTTGAAAAAATGTTCATTCGTACATTTTAGTGTATATTTTTGTGATTTTATTATTGTGCAACAAAAAATATTTATCAAATAAAACAAACACATTTAAATAACAAATTACAAACTACTTTTATTCTGGCCAAACTAAAATAAATAAGACTTTTCCCAGAAGTAAACAATATTATAGGAAATACTGCGAAAATTTCCTTGGTCTGTTAAACATGTCTTGGGGAATATAAAAAATATTCACAGGAGGGCTAATAATTTTGACTTCAGCTGTAAATAGTTTATTAGACTATATTCTATATGTTTTTATAATTCTTTTATAATCATAATTATTATTTTTTTCAAAACATGTTATGCCATCTGTTACTTTATCGTTCATGTCGTCTCGGGATAATCAGACACTACAAACTAAAAGAACATCAAAAAAGCAAGCAATATCTCAATAATTAAATTCTTTTTGTTAAAGTTTGTCATGTTCAGGGTCAGTGCTTTTACAAGAGGTATTTCAGACACACAACATTCCTCATCAGGAGCGCAGAGAAATTCACTGCATCGAATGGACATTTTTTCAAAAGAATTGATTTGCAGAAACTTGTCCTCTTTCATACTGAATTCATTCTGCGATCTGAACTATTTCTTGCCATTCCACTTGTGTAGTACAACTTCTCCCTTTTCAACAAAGAATACTTTCTCATTTATTAATCACTAATACTTGCTTTAAAATAGGGATTTTCCAAAAAGGGAGTTTCTGATGATTTAAAGAGATAGTTCAGCCAAAACTGAACTCTCTGTCATCATTTAATCACCACAAATTGTTCCCAACCTTTTTGAGTTTTTTTCTTCTGCTAAACATAAATGAAGGTATTCTGAAGAAATCTGGAAAACAGTAACCATTTATTTAAAATACTATGGAAATCAGTGGTTACCAGTTTTCAGCTTTCTTCAAAATATCTTCAAAAGAGGTTTGGAACCACTTGAGGCAGAGTAAATATTCATTCATTCATTCATTCTCTTTTCGGCTTAGTCCCTTTATTAATCTGGGGTCGCCACAGCGGAATGAACCGCCAACTTATCCAGCATATGTTTTACGCAGCGGATGCCCTTCCAGCTGCAACCCATCACTGGGAAACATCCATACACTTCCATTCACACACACTACGAACAATTTAGCTTACCCAATTCACCTATAGCGCATGTCTTTGGACTGTGGGGGAAACCGGAGCACCCGGAGGAAACCCACGCAGACACGGGGAGAACATGCAAACTCCACACAGAAATGCCAACTGACCCAGCCGGGGCTCGAACCAGCGACCTTCTTGCTGTGAGACGATTGTGCTACCCACTGCGCCAGCGTGCTGCCCCTGCAGAGTAAATAGTGAACCAATTTTCATGTTTGGGTGAACTATACCTTAAAGATTACACTAGTGCATTTTTATTTAAAAATGCTAAATTTTTTGCTATAGTCAATCCACAATATTCCAAAATGTACAGCTCTCAAAAATGGAGACTTTATGAAAAGTTGTTGCCATCATGTTTAGAGCAAAAATGCTAACATTTGGAAACAAAGGTGTGGCTCTTCACAATGACTCTCTGATTGGCTCCTCTGAATCACTGCATTTCTTACTCTGATTCATCAAGCCTGATCAAGCACTCAAAAAATTATTGTTGCTTGCCTGTACAAACTACTTATTTAAAATAACAATTCTTGAGTTGTTTATTTGACAACTCAATTGTTTTATGATCAATGCACTTAAATTTGTAAAAGCTATTAGGTTAACTTAATCGATTTGTGTTGGGACAACATGAAGTAATTGTGTGGAACCCTGCATTTTTTACAGTGTTTTTACAGACTACTGTATGTGCATCCTGTAAGTTTTCTTTATTTTGAAAGCTTGATTATAGTAAATGCACAGAAATTAAAGTAGTCCCACTGCAGTTTCCAATGAGATCTTTTTTGAAATGTAGCTTTATGTCGGCGTACTTAACCACTAGACTATTGGCACCGACACAGTACATACTTTTAAAAGCTGTTTTCTCAAAATGAGTTTAACCCCATGTATTGAGTCAATCACCACTTCAGCATCACTTACACACACCAAACTTCACAGTTTAATGCATATCTGAATTTTGGAGTTTTTTTACTGAACCATATGTTCATGGATAATTTGCTTGATTTTGTACAATTTATTCTACAAATAATTGTAATAATATATATTTTGTAAACGTTTTCTGGCTATAAATATTTTATGAAGTATGGAATATATTACAAAATCCCTTCTGTAAAAACCTTGGACTAATATGTCAAAAAAGCAATATTGCACCTGCCTTCATCTAATGTTCAGATAATTATGTTAAAGATGTATGTGAATTATCACATATTTAATGAAAATTATGCATATAAAATGTCTAATTAGTTATAAAATTGTAGCTAATTCAATAAAAATTGGTAATTAACAAACCATTATCTAAGACTATTACCTCAATTACCTAAACTACTCATTAGCTTCTTAATACTTTGTAAACTAGTAGTTGGGTTTGGGTAGGATTAAAAATATAGAATAAGATCATACTTTAATAAGTACTAATAAACAGCCAATATCTTAATAGTAGGCATGTAATAACCCAGTAGTTAATAGTGTGAATTATTTCTCTAACTTAAGTATTAACAAAATAATTGTTACATGATTGATTACAATTCCTAATGTAATCAATCAACTCAGGAAATATGGTGATAAATATTGCTGTTGTTGTTGTTGTTGTTGTTTTTTTTTACCCAATTCACCTGCAGTGTGTTGCCTACAAAATAAAACACTAGTGTAAGGGCAGCCTGAGATTCAGAGAGTAAGAGCGAGCACTAGAGGAACAGCCGGCCTGGTAAACTTCCTCTGATGAAAGGGTCAGTGGCACCTGTAAATCTGCGCTCTCACGGTGCAGCTGTGCGGACTCCAGCACTGAGGGACCCTAAAGAACCTTCCCCCACATCCAGCCCAAAACACACACACAATGAGGAATGATGGGGTGGACGGAAAGGAAGATCCAGGAAATTGTTTTTGGAAATGAGCTGAAGTGCTCATGTGCTCATCTGAGGGTGTGGGATTCTTTCAGATGAACCACATTTATATCAGTTCGGAAGAGAGGCTGGAAATTGACTGGCAGAAAGTTAATTCTTCATACGACTTGATTGAGCACAAAACAGGGAGTCATTAAGATTGAGAATGAGTAATGCTGGCTTACATTGCGTTTGGTTACAAATAAGGGTGTACTGACTTGATTTCATTATATGCAGTAAAAGTTTGAGATCAGATTTGTTAGTTTTTTTGGGCACGAATGCATTAAACTTATCAAAAGTAAAATTAAATACATTTACTACAATGTAAAGAAAATGTTTGATTCTAAGTAAAAATCGAAACTTTTCACCATTAAACATTATAATATATTTGAGAAGTATATACGTTTGTATATTGCTTCTACTTACAGAGATGAAAAATCTTTGAAAAAAAAATAAAAATGTACTCACAATTAATTCACCCTATATAACACGATTTACAAACTACATGAAAGTAGTTTCAAATCTTTAGAGAATCTTTTATCTGCTGAACACAAAAAAAATATTTAGAAACATGTTAGAAACTGGTAACCATTGACCAATATTAGGAAAAACATTCATTCATTCATTTTCTTTTCGGCTTAGTCCCTTCATTAATCTGGGGTCGCCACAGCGGAATGAACCGCCAACTTATCCAGCATATGTATTACGCAGCGGATGCCCTTCCAGCCGCAACCCATCACTGGGAAACGTCCATACACACTCATACACTACGGACAATTTCATTCATTCATTTTCATTCATTTTCTTTTCGGCTTAGTCCCTTAATTAATCTGGGGTCGCCACAGCGGAATGAACCGCCAACTTATCCAGCATATGTTCTACGCAGCGGACGCCCTTCCAGCTGCAACCCATCACTGGGAAACATCCATACACACTTATTCACACTCATACACTATGGACAATTTAGCTTACCCAATTCACCTGTACCGCATTTCTTTGGACTGTGGGGGAAACTGGAGCACCCACAACCTTTTTGCTGTGAGGCGATTGTGCTACCCACTGTTTTTGCATTATTTGAGGTCAAAAAAGCAAGTTAATTGTAATTATGGCCAGTCCTTCAATTGTGGAGCATTTATTTGATCTAAAGAAAGGAAAATGCTGAAATTTGAAAGAAATGAAAGAAATCATCACTTTCTCATTTTGCACTTTCTCAATTTACACTTTTCTCACACAAGCTAATGCGAACGTGAACTATAAAGCATTTTCAGATTCATTCAGCTCTCGACCAGTCTGACATATATAGCGCGCTCTCATTGTCCTTATATGTTACTCTTCTAAGTTTCCCTATGGCGAGCCTCTTCCCAAACAGACCGCAGGATTGTCTCCTAAACTTGTCACTTGCGATTATCTTTGGCATTAGTTTCTTTGCACAAACGGGCCGCTCTGTTCTAACTGCGGGTCCGGTAACACGACACGCTCAATATAACAATGTCAGGTGTCATGAGTCTGCAGTGAAGCTCTGACAGCAGGCCGCGTGTGTCACCAGAGCCCATTGTTATTTTGGAGGGAGCATGTGTTTGTCTTGTAGCAGCTCGGGTTTCTTGGCCTGTGCCGAGCTTGTCCAAAGCACCAGGCCCAAGTCGACGTGATGGATGGCGACCCCGGCTGCTGGCGCTCACCTCCATGATGCAGATCTTCCACTACATTCCCCAGGATCTTATTTAAATTCTACCCAATGAGCAGGGGGTCTTGAGATGTCTTTTTATGGGACACAATGGCTCCCTGTCAGCTCGCACACCATGTTGGGTTTCGGGATAGAGAAGACAACCGAATTGTACAATGTCTCACCTGTCAGGGTTTGTCTCTTTGTTGCCTCAGATCTCTGTCGTCGCTATGTTGGGATGTGACGAGGATGTTAATGCGAACCTGGAGGACAAAGTAAAACAGTTTTGTAGGCAGGCAGGCAGGCAGGCAGACAGACAGACAGACAGACAGACAGACAGACAGACAGACAGACAGACAGACAGACAGACAGACAGACAGACAGACAGATAGATAGATAGATATTAAATTATGTTTAGAGTTTCTTTTGTATAGTTGGGTGGTAACTGATTACATGTAATTACACATTACATAATAAGATTACAGTTACATCTATGTTGATTACACAACTACTTATTATTATCAAGTGAAATTCTATGCCTGTAGTAGTGGAATTCACTAACTTCTGAGAATCTTTATGGTAATAAACATGGAATAGTATGTCATTTTCATGTTTATTAATATAATTTTATGTTGTATTTTAGTAATTTAACTATTATTTGCATTATTTGATAGTCACATGACATTCAAGCAAAGAAAATATTTATCTTTTTATCTTTTATATTATATTTATTTATTAATAATTTTAGTACGTTTTTATTTTTATTTCAATTTTTGTGTTAATTTTACATTGAATTATGGCTGAAGTAGGCTAATTATCTTTTTTATTCAAATCATGCATTTTGAAATCAATAACAGATGACAATTTCTAAGTCATCAACCCAGAACTGTGGAGGAGCTGTATATTACCATTGATGTAAGATTAGCCTATTTGTGAAACTGAAATTTTGACAGCTACGTAAGATAATTATACATTTATAAGTTATAACTTAGCAAGAAACTTATAATTGTCTTCAACAAATCTCAATCGCCATAGAATATTCTTTGCTTGTTTCATAGTTTCTTTTGATTTTTAAATAGGATACTTGATTTTGATCAAACCTGGTCAGGTGTGGCATTCACAGGTCCAATGTCTCAAAGCAATGACCGTTGTTCTGGTCAGCATTTCTCCCTTCTTTCTAAAAATAAGTAAAATTATTTAAAAACATAGATTAACATTTCATGTACATGAATATATTAGCCTAAGTTGTGAGGGTATGTAGACTAAAATTTTTTTTGTAGTGATAATGTACTTAAAATGCATTAAAACACGATATTGTTTCTATTACCTTTAGCTTACATCCCCCATCCCCCCCCCAAAAAAAAAACCTGTAACAGAAGTAAATCTCAGAACCTACGCCTCATTTCATTTAATGATTGTTTTGATGAATGAATATGTATTAACCATCAGTCCGAGGAATATCAATTGCATCGAGACGGCTCCCCTGACAGAAATCTTACCTTTAAATGAATATTTTCCTGATGTGCGTTTAATATTTAATTCATGTGACTTAATTCGAATCACAATGAGGATAACAATTGAAAACAAAAGGCGAAAGACAGAGAAAAAAATGCATCGCCTCAGCCGTATCTCGCCGGAGGTCCCGCCACAATTTCCCTGAGGAGAAGTTCACCTGCGATTTTCCCGCGCTTTTCCATTCTCAGCCACGCGCGCATCAGCAGCGGCGCGCGCTTCTCACGGGGGAAGGAATCCGGCTCGCGTCTCTCGGCCCTCATTGTGAAGGTGTTAATTGGCCTCCTGAGTTTGCTGAATTGTCAGGGTAAAAGGTGGTATCCTTGATGTATCAGCACACTTGCCACCGGTGACTGATCCTGTCAAGTCCTACATGCTTCGTGCATATAGTATGTCTCATTAAAGAAGCAGACCATCGATTAAAAAAGAAAAAGTGAAGAAAAACGCTCAAACAAAAGCTTTGGCTTCGCTTGAGACATGTCTGTTTATGAGTAATTAATGTTCTAGGACAAGTACATTCACTTTTTCTGAGAGAAAGGTGATTTTATACGCTTTTATAGTATGAGAGAAAAATGATTTTACGCTTTTATAGTATGTGCTGAAAAACTTTGTCTTTAATAGATCACCTGAAATGAAAATAACTCACCCTCAGGCCATAAAAGATGTAGGTGATGTTTATTTTAAATCTTCAGTAGAACTTAAAGAAGATTTTTAGGTAAAATCATGGTTTGTGGTGATAAATTAACTGCAGGGCGTCACGGTGGCGCAGTGGGTAGCAAGATCGCCAGTTGGCATTTCTGTGTGGAGTTTGCATGTTCTGCCCGTGTTGGCGTGGGTTTCCTCTGGGTGCTCCGGTTTCCTCCACAGTCCAAAGACATGTGGTATAGGTGAATTGGGTAAGCTAAATTGTCTGTGAATGAGTGTGTATGGATGATTTCCCAGTGATGGGTTGCAGCTGGAAGGGCATCCGCTGCATAAAACATATGCTGGATAATTTGGCAGTTCATTCCGCCGTGGCGACCCCAGATTAATAAAGGGACTAAGCCGAAAATAAAATGAATGAATAAATGAATGAACTGCAAGACACAATTGTTCAAGCAACATATATGATTAATATTCAGTTTTCTGTACAGAGTGATTGTTTAGTTTTATTATAATTCAATGACATCAGTTGACTCTCAAAGTGCCAGTAGCCATTGACTTGCATTTCATGACTCATAAATTGAGTAAATTAACAGTAAATTTTCAATTTTGGGGCAATTATCCTGATAAGTTAATATGATTGGAACCCACAGTGTTACAGTTTACAGTTTCAAACACAGTTTCACCAGTCCCACTTTATATTAGGTGGCCTTAACTAATATGAACGTACACTGAAATTAATCATTTGCTACAATGTACTTATTGTGTAAATACCTGTTTTTCCATTGCACTTGATTAAATACATGCATGTAATTACATCTGTAATTAATTTCTGTAATTCCATTTGTAATTACACCATTGACAGTCCCTTACACCTTAACCCACCCTTAAACCTACCCTCACCACCAAGCCTGTCCCTAACCCTACCCTTATCCCACCTCAAGAGCACCGGAAAAGTGTTCTGCAATATATTATGAACACATTTATTTTTTTGATGCAAGTGCATAGTACTCACAATGCATTTTTATTTAATTGTATTTTTTTAAACACATATGTTTCAGATGGGCAGTGGGTAGTGGGTGGCGCAGTGGGTAGCACAATCGCCTCACAGCAAGAAGGTCGCTGGTTCAAGCCCCGGCTGGGTCAGTTGGCGTTTCTGTGTGGAGTTTGCATGTGCTCCCCGTGTTGGCGTGGGTTTCCTCCGGGTGCTCCGGTTTCCCCCACAAGTCCAAAGACATGCACTATAGGTGAATTGGGTAAGCTAAATTGTCCGTAGTGTATGAGTGTGAATGGGTGTGTATGGATGTTTCCCAGTGATGGGTTGCAGCTGGAAGGGCATCCGCTGCGTAAAAAACATATGCTGGATAAGTTGGCGGTTCATTCCACTGTGGTGACCCCAGATTAATTAAGGGACTAAGCCGAAAAAAAAAATGAATGAATGAATGTTTCAGATGTGTTTCAAACAGTGCTTCCATAACAATCAAAGTAAAATAATACAAATAATACAGCCAATCCTGCCAACTAAGAAAAAGAGTTTTATTATCTCTGGAGATATGCTGTAATATGAGTAATTTTCTACATTCATTTATTTATTAATTCATTTATTTATTATTTGTTTGTTTGTTTGTTTGTCATGTTTATGTTATTGATTTTGCCGGCTGACTGATGTTAGCTTCCTGTAAACCCCTAATGTTAAAGGATCACAAACTTACAACCTTGTGTTAAATGTGTTACAGTTTTAAAAAGTTAGTTCAAAGTTTATACATCCATGGGGATTTCATTTCTTTCATATAGCCTGCAGAAAGTTAACATCAAGCTACTATATGTAAAACTGCTTTATTTTGTTTAAAGGCAAAGGTTTCAACACATCAACTGATAAGCAACAGTAGGCCTACACGTCTTTGAAAACGATAATGACTACTGCTTGCAAAACATAACAAATGTTTGCCGAATTTGTTTCCCAGGACGAAAGTCAAATATTAACCATCTCTTCACCTGCAGTTCTGTTGGCGGTTTCCAGTACTGTCAGATATTTCTCATCTGAATTTTGCCTTTTTTTCTGAGGCTGGGGACTTAATTTGGAGCTCCACCATGTTTCATTTTTAATTTCATGCATGCATTTTAGATGCTTCCTCCGTATATGTCTCGGCCTGTCAAAAGTGTATGAGTAAACAAGCAGGGGATGATTATTTAATTGAGAATATACCTGTCAGACAGAAAGAGAATCTATAAGACGAGTATTAGCCACGCAATATTCAGTTCAGGCCGCGTTGAGCCACTGTGTGCTCATAGGTAAATCAATGGGTGAAAATTTACCAGTCATAACAGCACAGGATTCAATCAAAGCAAACACTCCAGGTTGCCGCATGAGGGTTATATATAATTTAGTCTTTTTTTCCCTCAAATTTAGGATTGCAATTAAAGCAGTAAATGGATAGTTCACCCCAACATTTAAATTCTGTCATCATTAAGTTTGAGTTTCTTTCTTAACAAAAAAAAGATATTTTGAAGAATGTTGGAATGCTGTATTTTTCCTACTATGGAAGTCAATAGCCAAGTTTCCAACCTAATGTGAAGCAAATTTTTACAAAGTTCGCAAAAAGAGAAAATACCATAATTGGGAATTAAGTGAGCTTCCATCCAGTTATTAGAGTGGCTGACTGTAGTATTGGTAACCTAGAAACCAACAGTAAACAAGACAAGCACAATGGAAACAGCTGATTAGTCACGATTAGTCTCGATATGTCAGAGTTTGTTCTGGAAAATGTGTTTTCATCTCTCTTTACTCACATGAACCCTTTTTCGCACAAGTCCAAAGCCATCTCAACCAAGCGTAAAAAAGTTTTTTTTTGTGAATGTAAGGATTTTTACCTGAAGTTTGGCATTTCCATCACTCGTTTCTCATGCGGCACTTACAAATGTGCATTAACACAGAGTGATGGAAACCTAGCCAATGGCTACCAGTTTCTTTCTTCAACATTCTTCATAATATCTTATTTTGTGTTTAGCAGGAAAACAAAACACAAAGTTTTATAACCACTTAAGGGTGAGCAAATGATGACAGAAATTTTCCCTTTATTTTTTGAGTGCACTGTCTCTTTAACAGAGACGAATCAGAGATGCATCAGAGCATTGAAGAAGGATCTCAATGGATTCAATCGGCTTTAATTAGCGCTCGGACCATTTGTCGTCACAGATCTCGGACAGGAGACTCGGACGGTGCCATGTGGATGAGTCTTTCTCTTTTGTTCACCCCTCCGTCATTTCTGCCTCCTAAATAAGGCGGCGGGTCAAAGGGCAGCTTTAGATGCTCGGATAGACATTTAGGCACAACTGCAGGTCTGTCTATTTTACTAAGTAGCCTACAGCACAGCGAGTGTCAGTGAGACGCAAAAAAGCATTCACTGACCTTTTCATACTTCAGTTTCAGATTCAGATTCAAATATACTACGTAAAAATCTTACTTTTTAGTCATTTTGTTGGCCTTGGCAACAGTTTAATCGTTACATACATAAATTACATACATGTAATTTAATTTCTTAGAAGTGCATTATCTTTACTACAACATATTAAAAATGCAGAAATATGTCTTTGATAATCAGACATTGTAGTTCAGATTTGTTGTTAGTGATCAGTTACAGAGCATACAATTTCTAAATCAGTAATTTTTGATATTCAGTGCGTTTTTGCGTATTGTGTATTTTTAAATACACAATAACAGTGCACACAGTGTGTTATAAAATACAGTATATGGACGTTGTCTTGTTAAAATTAACCCTTTTTCAGAGATATACTGCCACCTAGTGGTACAGATTGTGCATTCCGTTTAACGTTTTTGCAATCAAGTTATTTATTTAATGACGTTTTTATAATAATGGTTACTTTTCCCCACCGTTTTTGTCAGATAATTAAATTATTATTATTATTATTATTATTATTATTATTATTATTATTATTATACATTTAAAAGTAAATATTTATTTTATAATTATCTTTTTCTACTTCTTTTTACAAATATAAATAAATAATTTTAAATAATGTATATTTCTACTAAATTTTATTACTATCATTTTTGATTCCCTCTGCTTCTTTGTCACAGATTTTCTGACTATAACTTATTATTTAAATGTATTAATTGACTTTTTTTTGTAAATAAAATGTATTAATTTAATCTAATGTAATTAATTTAATGTGTGTGTGTGTGTGTGTGTGTGTGTGTGTGTGTGTGTGTGTGTGT
>CAIGQW010031024.1:7543652-7555341 GCA_903798125.1 Danio choprae
AGGCTATTGATTTGATTTAATTTATTTGCAAACAACAGGTGCGAACTATATCTGCACCTTATATATAATTCTAAATGCATTATTCTCTTTTTGAAATAATAAAACTAATGAAATAAAAAATATTAAAGTCTCATTTAAAAGTAAAACAGATTCTAAAACATTGCTTGCTCATCCTGCACTTCACATATTTTTGTCCAATCAAATAAGTCTCAAGCGAGAATGCCCCGCCCTTTCACAACTCCAGAGGTGCAAATCGCTAAACTGACAAGAAATGGAAATACAGTTTACATATAGTCTATATTGCATTTTCACCAGCTATGTATTTCGAACCAATTTGAAGAAATGAAAGAGCTGAATCAAATCACGACTTTAAACTTAAAAACATGAAAACCTTTAATCAGCACTACTTTACAAGGATGCTTCAAATGTGTCACACACACTCCGAATATCTTTCAAGTGACAGTTTTCGTCAAATAACTCTTAAGAATATAATCACCCTAGACCAGCGTCCACGTTAAGTACAGTAACCCAGCGTTAAGAAATCACACACAGCAGGTCTCTGATGGTACCCTAATCTGATGTTAATTAATCCTCTGGATTGACTGTCGTTTAAAAAATAAAAAAAGAGCGGGAGTCAATCTCTGTCAGCAATGTCATGGAGGTGCCGTGGGGCTCTCACCCACAGTGATACGATAAGCCACTTCAGCTTCTTGACAAATTTAATTTGGATTAATTTTTCATAAACTACCAGCAATGTGACATAATCTTGGATTGGCCTAGAAACGGACAGTAAAACCGTTAGCCTCTAATTAAGATACGGGCTATATCCTCCTCAGATTTCACCGTGATCGCTTTAGTTCAGCTCAAACGCGACGTATATGATCGCAAGCCGTAAATTTACTGCTGAAGTTCAAAAAGTCTTTAATAAGACGTCCATTTAAAATAATTCTGTTTACTTTAACTTATTTATAGTTTCTTGCAAACATGTGGATCTTGGGTTGAAGAGTAACATGTTTTAAATCGATGTTAAATTGGATTTTAGCCTACACATTTGTGTGTTTACCATTGTGTGTGTGTGTGTTAAGTATGAATATGGTAAACATGTAATCCACCATTACTTTTTGTTAATAATGTGCATAATTTTTAACCATGGTTTTAAGAAGACAACTATTGAATTATGCGTAAGTTTATTTAACAAAAAATATGTTTGGTATATTATTAAAAACTATATTTTATAACATTAAAACACTATTTAAGGATCACATTGCAGCCACAAGATATTGTCATTTTTAAATCTTTATACCTTGCAACTACCCTTCAAACCACGAGGGTTTACCATTTGTCAGCAAGAACGATTTAACCCATATAATTTTCAACTATTATTATTTAAGTTATTTAAACATTTAAGTAGACACTTTCCTCACATTTATATAAAATCCCATCAGTACATTTGATTTGATGAAGACACCAAAATTGGACGTCTCACCTTTGACATATATATGATATGACATATGATAGGCCTATATATAGCTAGTTTGTACAAATATCACAGGTTAATAAGTTTTAGACTCACAGGATTAAAATTGGGTTTGGATAAGTCTTTATTTATCATACAAAGTAAACATTCATCAGCATTAAAGGGGCCTTTGACTTGCTGTTCTCAGCCCACTGGCTTTTTATTTATTTATTCTTTGCCACGGAGAGCCACAAACAAACTCAAATAGATGAGCAAATGAATATATTCAGCTCTGTCAGTTAATATATTTCTCCAATGCCACTTTGCGAGACGGAAGTCTGGGACACAGTTGCATTCATTGTTCAGTGAGCTTTCTTTTACAATCCAACCCACCGACAGCAATGAATGTTGATTGTGACCTTTGTTGTAGTTTTCAAAGTCAAACTTTTTAGGCTTCGTCTGAGGCGTCGTGGTCATGTCTCCAGGAGTCCATGCTAAAAAACTTGCCTTTGCCAGCGGTGGGGAGAAGCGAGGCTCGGAAGGGCTCGGCCGCAGGGTACAATCAACGGTCGATGGTTTTTTTCCATTTAGCTCAAACTCACCGACAGCGTTGAATGTTCACTGAGGCAAACGGTGGCCTGATGGTGAGTCGACTTGACAGTGTGCGCAGAGGTCGCCGAGTAGACAAGGCAAGCAGCGGGCGGGTGAACCCCACCTCTCTATGCTGGAAAGACACATCACAGGTCATCTACTCCAAAAATACACCGAACGGGCTGAATTCTGCTCTCAAACCAAGATGACTCTTCGATTGCTTGGAAATCTTTAAAATCCTTTGAACTCAATGTTAAAAACAAAACTGACCAAAGTTTATCAGTGAATTGGTATTTTTCAATGCATGCTATTTAAAATACGGATTAAATTTCAATTAAGAATTAAGTCTTTGTTAATGTATAATAATGATTTTTTTTTCTGATGTAACCAAGACAATGAGGGTGGGGCAAAACTGTTAACCAATGATATTACAGCCTAACACTTTAAGCCCCGCTTCACATTCAGATTTGTACATTTCAAATGAACACAGGAATTTTCAAAACAAATAATTAACATTTTTACATGTTCAAATTAAAAATGCAATTAACAAACTCAATCTTGTTAACAAACTGTTGATTTGATTCAATATCCACAAGTCTCAGACAGCTCACAACGGGGCCTTAATCCAAGTGTAAGCAAGCATAAAATAACAAAACAGAAACAGCAAAAGAAAAGGAAAGAAGAAAATACAAGAGATGTTAGATGGAAGATTTATATTATATTCATATAAAATGTTTAAGTTGTGAATGAATATATACTGGATATGTTTTATTACAGGGGTTTAGGGCTGGACAGTATATCGTTTGAGCATAGATATCGCAATGTGTGTATCTGCAATAGTCACTTCGCAGGATTAGATTATTTATTAAAAGAATTTTTTGAATAAATTAAAAAAATTATTAAAATATAACAATATTATTAAATATATTTATTAATTTCTTTAAAAAAATATTATTATTTATACAATGATGACCATGTAATTTTACATTTGTTCAATTTCTGTACTTGAATTCTGTTAGAATTTTCCGCTCTCTTTATTTATTTTTGCTTGTAATTTATTATAATTTATGCAGATGCTCCCCATAAAAAAAGACTTGATCTTCCCAATCAATCTAAATGAATGAACTCTTTCCAAATAGAGCTATTCAATTCATCTGGTGAAACTGTATTCATATCGCAATATGTATCGCAACATTCATTCATTCATTTTCTTTTCGGCTTAGTCCCTTTATTAATCTGTGGTCGGCACAGCGGAATGAACTGCCAACTTATCCAGCATATGTTTTACACAGCGGATGCCCTTCCAGCTGCAACCTATCACAGGGAAATATGTAGCAACATGACATACTTATTTCTAGTGTGGATATAGTTGCATAATAACAAAAGGAATTTAGTTAACATCAACATTACAGTAAAATCTATATTTTATAAAGGTGTAAAAGCATGTAAATGTATTTAAAAAGACACTTTAAAGTTGCACTTAGTATTATTCTTGGCTTATATTGTGTTGGATTGACTTGTTAATAAAATAATAATAATAATTATAAATCACATTACAGAAAAGCAAATATTTGCAGTTCACTATGATTAACGAAATTATAAGAACCATTATAATTAATATCTATAAAAAAACACTTTAAAGATGATTAAAGTCAGCGTGAACCAAAAGTTGCTGCAGAAATGAATTTCAGTTTGATATCAATAATATTTCGGTATCGATTTCAGTATGGTTATTTCCAACTGAAACTGAACATTGAGTAGGGGGGCGGGGCTTTATTTTGCACTCCTCCTTTCATGTTTCCCCAGCAGTAAACTAACAGTTTGAGGGGCGTGGCTAAGAACATCTCACCCAAGCTGTCAAACTGACAATAGAGCAGGACTGCTATTCCAAAGTGGAAGCAAATAGTCAGATTTTGATTTAAGACTACCCAAAAAAGATTTTCCAGTGGAAATAGCTTATTAATAGTCATGACTAACAATGTGTGCTAGTAAATTAAACAATGTACATTTTTATTTCATGCAGACTTTAAAGTTTTTTTTTTCTCAAATTGGCTTCATCTATTCATAACAACTTTTTTTCGGCTACAATTACCAATGAAAATGTTTAGAAAGGTTTAAAAATCACATTGTTTTTGTTAATTACTATTTATTACTATTTGTTTTTAGTGACTTAGCGCACCTTTAAGGCCAAAAACAAATCATCCCCCATATCTTAACATCAACGCTCACCTTTAGCAGTTTGCTACCAGAAGGGATTTGCTCTCCATTGCATCTCCTCAACTAACCATGGAAGCTGCAACGAAAAAAAAGAAAGCGAATAAGCTTGGTGAAAATGAATCTGTGCGTAAAATAGATAATGGATGTGGATGGAGCCACGAACCGCACCCCTCCCCCCACGCAAATGATACACAGCCACACTTTGACTTGACTTGCGCTCTCTTTTCTTCAACACCCGGCCTTTGATCATCGTGATTACAGTAATTGGGTCTGTAAGATCTTCACACAAGAGGCCTCTATCAGGACGGAGGAGGAGGACATCGCACACACACATATGCCACCGCTTCTAATTGCATGCTTTGGTGATACCAAAAAAAAACATGGCTTCCTCGATTATCAAGTGAACAAAAATATCTGCTCTGATGTCCACCAGCCATGCAGTCTTTTGAAAGCTTTTTGAGGCCCAAAATGAATGGGCCAGCTGAAGCTGTAGGCCTGTCATAACGTTTTCAAACAAAAGTTATTAAAAATCATTCCATCATGGATATGTGAAGTCATGGATGTAAATCCTGCACCTCCTGCACTCTTTTTTTTTTGGCTCATTTTCAAACAGAAGTTACATGTCAGTCGCTGGAGAATGTATGTGAGCCACTAGGCCTAAATATCTAAAATCTTGAAAGCCAATCATCACAGACTATGTCATTTGTTTGTCCATTTCACACATTTCTGGGATTGGAAAATGTTTCCAGACAGATTTGAACTCTGGTGGCCAGCATAAATACCATTTTGCAATGTCACAGAATGTCCGCAAAAGCTTAATATATAAGTAAGTAAATAAATAAATGCTTTAGAAATAATGCAATCAAGCAAAAATAAACTCTAACTACTAAAAAAAGCTATTAATTGGGACAATTTGTTGCTAGTTACATGAAATTGTGTTTAAAAAAAGTTCAAATCATGCAAAGAACATGAAAAATGTTAAGAACCCATTATACTGAATCCAATACTGTATGCTTTCCCTAAAATGTCTACGCTAACAGTCAGATACAACAGCTGCACTGTAGGACAGTTGTCATTGCTTAAAATATTTATTTATCTTAAATCTAGAAGTACTGGATCCAACATGGTTTTCTTTAAATATTAGCAGCCTAGCATTTCTATGCTAACAGCCAGTATAGCAGTTTAATTTGATAAAGTGGCAAGACGTAAAAGCTAAAGTTTTTTAATAGGCACCAACAAATAATGGCGATCATTTATTCATTCATTCATTCATTTTCATTTCGGCTTAGTCCCTTTATTAATTTGGGGTCGCCACAGCAGAATGAACCGCCAACTTATCCAGCATATGTTTTACATAGCGGATGCCCTTCCAGCTGCAACCCATCTCTGGTAAACATCCATTCACACGCATACACTACGGACAATTTAGTCTACCCAATTCACCTATAGCGCATGTCTTTGGACTTGTGGGGGAAACCGGAGCACCCGGAGGAAACCCACGCCAACACAGGGAGAGCATGTAAACTCCACACAGAAACGCCAACTGACCCAGCCGAGGCTTGAACCAGCGACCTTCTTGCTGTGAGGCAAACGTGCTACCCACTGCGCCACTGTGAGGCCCGGCGATCAACTATTATCTTAAAAATAGAAAAGTATATAAATCTCAAAATAAAGTAGTCTTGCAGAAAAACAAGAATCATACTGGATCCAGCATGTTTTCTTGAAGATTAGCGGCCAGGCTATTTCTATGCTAATAGTAGAATATGGCAGCGGAATCACATTAAACCTTGTGCATCCTTGTGGAAAATGTTGCTGTGTTAACGCAAACCTGTAGAAAACAGTAGTAAAACCAATTATTTCAGTAGTTAGTATGGATTTACTGCACATTCTGTAGTAAAATCATGGTTATTTCAATAAGTAATTTTTTTCAAATAAATAAGTAAATAAATGAATAATGCATCAAATTAATATTCATAATTGGAACAGACCAACTGCTTGTCGCTAGGTTAAAAAAAAACAGTAAAAAAGAATCATCGTGATCAAATGTATTCTCTTCAGGATTAGCAGCCATGCTAACAATTCAGTGCAAGATTTAGACTTTTGTTTAACAATTAATTACACCACAATGTATTCTACTAGCACAATGTATTCTACTAGCAATGTACTAGCATCCCCCATTAGCATTTCAGGGTTTCTCTTTAGAGCTACGATCCCAAACATACCATTAGCAGCTAAGCTAACGAAGCAAGAGGTGCACTGTGTGTGTTTTGTGTTATTCCTGTTTAAATTTCCCTCAAATAAGATTTGGGAGGGTCTTGGAGAGCAGGAAGCTAATGACAGTATGAGTAACAGCGGGCTCATTAGTCTCCAACCTCCTCCGCTTTAGACACAGTCATTTTTCTGGATTATTTATTGCGGCGCGCTGAAGGAGAACATCCATTTGCAGAGGGTTTCCTCTGAGGCCTGCACCGCATGACTCCACAGCCCCTACCGCTGCGATCCTAACATCTCAGATGAGAGATATTATACACTCTTGGGCTTTTTTTTGGCTATTTTTATTCATACAGTAGGCAATGTGGAGAGAATGGAGAATGTGTGTGTGTGTATGTGTGTGTGTGTGTGTGTGTGTGTGAACCACTAGGCCTAAATAAAGCCTGTGTTTAAATGAAAAAAAAGATACTTTTGAACCACACTGTATGTTCAAAAGACATACTACGCTGTATTTTACAGTCATTTTGGTTGCACAAAATCTGATAATGGCGCTAGCTGAGCCTATTAATTAGCTTCGACTTCATTACAGCAAAATGTTTAGCATGCTTCTAAAGTAAAACGTTATCAGTGCTATAGTAAAATAACAATCAGTTTTATTTTTACTGTGGTTTTACTACAGAATAACGAGGTTTTGTGGTTATAAAAATACCATAGTAACAAAATTAGATAATGTTAATACATTTGAACACACACACAGATTTAAAAAAAAAACTGTAGTAAATTAGTAAAACTGTAGTTGATTTTGTAATTTTTAAGTTAGTATGTTTTTGCTACAAAAATCATAGTTAAACTTCGTTAACTGTAGTAAGATTACACTTATTTTGTAGTTCTGGATATAATACAATTTCCCATAATTTATGTAGTAAACCCACCGCTGATTTTGTAGTCACTATAGTTTTTCCACAAAAACCATAGTACCGCAGTATGTTACAGTAGTAAAACTATGGTTATTCAGTTATTATAATGGTTTTAATGCAATCACTTATAGTAAAACTATGGTTAATTTTAGTAGTTTTTTATATTACTTTGGGTTTTCCACAAAAAAACATTTTCATATGGCTATTTTTTTAGTTACCATAGTCCTAGCAAATAAATTACATAGCAAAGTAATGTGTATATTGTTCTTGGGTTTTTACTAAAAGAAATCATAGTTAGAGCATGATTAATATGAAACCAATCATTTTTGTATTTACTATGGTTTAGCTTAAAAGCTCTAAAGGTAGTAAAATCATGGGTCATTTTGAAGCTTTTGAAGTAAAATTTTCTTATAGTAATAATTGCTGTAAGTATAACCAATTATTTTTGTAGTTACCATGGTTTTACTGCAAATAATGAAGTATATCCATGGTTATTTTTGTAGTTACTAGTTTTAGTAAAAAAATAAATGCAAAATTCATGGCTATTTTTATAATTACTACAGTTTTACAAGAAAAGAAACTTTGTTATACCATGGTTACAATAATAAAACCATTTCATTGCAGCTACTGTTAATATTGTTATGGCTATCATTTCTCATTTCTCTATCATATGGCTATCATTTCTCCATTTCACTTTTCTAAACTACCATCCCAAATCCTCAAAGCCTCAATCCCCTGTTGTGTCTTCCTCCTTCATTTATTTTCCCAATCTCCACTGCAACACTACCACCCTTCTCACTATTAACCCGTTAGCCCGTGGGCATAAAATAATCAGCCACGCAATACAATCCAGCATCCCTTTCGCTCTAAAATTACACCATTTTCCAACCCCCTCTGATTTCATAACATAAAGGCGAGCCAACCTGGCCTCTAATTGGACATTATAATTGCAGATGTGAATTAATGGGCCAAACATTGATAGTGTAAGCACATAAAACCTCTACTTGCTAAATGGAAAACAGATCCAGGGGAAGGGAAGCTCTTTCCTATGGCAACCCCTGGCATGTTTTAATCCTGCCACTTCAGCAAGGCTCTTGTTATGGAGAAAAGCAGGATATTTTTCTATTGTGTGGACTGAGCGCTGGCCGTCGAGTGTACGGGACACATACACAAACACGCGCACGCGCATTATGACATGGTTAGCACATCATTACCCTGACGCTCTAAACACAAAACTGAATGTGATAGCTGGCTGGGAATGCCATGTCAGACACATAACTCCCCCCAAATATGTTGAGACAATGTTTGAGCATCTCACAAGCATGCTTCTTCATTTCTCTGACATAATTACAATAAACAGCTTTCGCCCTCCCTCAAGGAGAGTAATTACCTTGCGACACGCTGAAAGCTCTTCTCATTGAGAGATGCCACAGACTCCACGCCGTCTCCTTCATGTCTGGACCTGAGAGAGACAGGGAGAACAAACAGAAAATTAACTAAATGCCGAACTTGTTATTTTTTTTCTTTTTGTCAAGTTGTGAATGATGTTTTAATAGAGTGAGGAGATTTAAAGGGATAGTTAATCCATAAATGAACATTTGTTGTTCAATTTCTCACCATCAGGCCCTCGTTTGTCTAGTATTATAGGACATTTTTCGCTGAAACGGGTGATGCAAGTCAATGACTAGCACTTTGAGAGTAAAAAAATAACATTGAGGCAACACAAAATGAATGCCAGAGGCTCATGAAGATACATTGAGGTCTTATGAAATGAAAACAATTGGTCTGTGCAAGAACCTGAACATTATTTATCACAACTTTAATCTTCAGCCTCAGAAACGTGTGAATAATACCAATGTTTTGACTTATTTTATCTTTTTTTTTTACTTTTAACTTAAAAAATCTGTATTTGGTGGAAGATTTTCAGTTACATTTATTGTTTGGACCAATGTTGTTTCCCAAAAAAGCAATTTAAACATTCAGAAGAAATGTTATCACACCTTTATAAAATAAAACAATTATTAACATTTTAGTACACCTTATATATGCGCCATATCACACTAGTATAGCATTTTTGTTTTGCGAGGAACTACTTTTTTCTGTCCAGAATTTACATCAAAAGTAGACCGCATTTATTGCTTCTCAAAAAAACGTCACATTAGAACCGGTGTTTGAGTTATTTTGTTGCATAATGTAGAGTAATGTCTTAGTGATGACAAAACAGAGGATCTTGCTCACAGATAACACATACAACAACATCAGTTCTCCTGTATTTAGCCTGTTACCCCATACAACTTTAAACCCCATACAAAACATAATATTTATGTCAAATGACAAACAAATAACAGATGACTATGAGCAAATATTGCCATTAGATATACCCAAAGTCAATTATATTTCATATTTATCCACTAAAGAGACATACAGTACATCAGACTCCAGAATGGAGTGCGCTGGAAGTCCCATCTCCGAAATCATCCGAACATATTTTCAAATAGGCAGTATCCTTATAAATAAACCAAATATTTGCAATTTAAACAACCACGTTCTCACCTAAAAAAGTCTCAAAAGTGTGGTCCAACAGCTGCAGTATTTGTCAAACTTTAGTTTAGTCCTCTGTTGAAAAGTGCTTGATACACAAGGGTGAAGAGGCTGAAAATAGGCAGAATTTCACACAGCTATCAGCTGTTCTCATATCGGAGAACCAGAAAGAACTGTTGTATAAATATACACATAATGGACTGAAATCCATGGAACATTAACAAAGATCATTTCTGAAAAGTTTTAGTATTTTTTATATCAATTTAAATCAACTTCTCTTATATAATTGCTCATAACATATGATGTAATTCTGAGACAAAAACAGGAGCATTTATGCAACTACTATGTTTTAAGAACATGGCCTGCATCGAGTTAGTCAAAATCCACTATTTTAAACACATAATTAATTAATTTCTTAATTACTAAAATTAATGTTAAATCAAAAGCACTAGTTGTAAACAATGGTCACTTTCTTGCACAGACCAGTCATTTTGCTTAATAAGACCATTAATATAATGTCAGGAGTCATGTATTTTTTATAATTTTGTTTGCCTGCATATGTTTTTTGACTCTCAAAGCCATTTTCATGAATCACCAATACCTATTGTAGCCAAAAATGTTATTTAAAATACAGCTGAATAAAAAAAGTAGTATATTGATGGCCTAAGAACTGTAAATTAAGAAGGAATTTCAATTTGAGTGAACTAAAACTCCCCTTATAAATCTCATATCTGTATTTTCCAGAGAAAAGTACAGTTTACAAAGTGGGTGCATTCTGGGTCATCTCTATTTTTCTCTCTCTTTTCTTACAAATAATTTAAGGGCGTGTAGAACGTGAAGGATTTCTCCGAGCGCTGTGGAAGGAAGCTGAAAGATTTCTGGACTTCCTTTAGCAAACACTCACAGTGTGTACAAATTCTGCACTTGAGGGGTCAGTGTGAGGGTAAGACTGTGATTCCCGTCTTCTGGCAGAGCCGCTTTACTAAATTCTGTCATTCTGAGTTATGCTTGAACAATCAGGCAATGGGGCGACAAAAGTAAACTTCATAAGAAGAGATATATTCTCTGAAAACTGGTCATAGTATCGCACACTTTTTGAATTCTGTGCAGAATATCGTTAAGATAGTAGTATTTACCAGAACAAATATAAAAAGAAATGGAAATAAATAAAAAGATACTAAAAGAATTTGAACAAATTAATGAATATGAAAAATAATAATCTGAAGATGTGGAGAGGTAAAGGAATGAATGGAAACAGAAGTGACATGAAAAGGAATTAATAAAAATATACAATTTAAAATAAAACAAATAACACAAAGATACAAGTGATATTAAAATAAAATACAAAACTAATGAATAAAACTATACAATTAAATTAATAAGGAATAATAAAGAAACTAAAATAATACAAAATATACAAAATAAAACTAAAACAAATGTGGATGAATGATAAAATACTAATTAACGGAGAATGAATGAATAAATATTTACAAAAGAAAATGAATAAAGAAATGAATTAATAAATTAATTAATTAACTAACTAATTATTCATTCATTCATTTTCATTTTGGCTTAGTCCCTTTATTAATCTGGGGTCGCCACAGCGGAATGAACCGCCAACTTATCCAGCATATGTTTTACGCAGCGGATGCCCTTCCAGCTGCAACCCATCTCTGGGAAACATCCATACACACCCATTCACACTCATGCACTACGGACAATTTAGCTTACCCAATTCACCTATACCGCATGTCTT
>CAIGQW010031024.1:7555741-7573594 GCA_903798125.1 Danio choprae
TATTATATATAAATATATATATACTGTATATTTCACATTTTTTATGCTTGGTTTTCATGACGTTAAAGTTCCCAAAACCAACTAAATATGTAATATGGTGAAAAATCTGTCTGAAAAATTACTTAATAAAATTAAATGCAAAAACTTTCAGATTTTATACATATGCAAAGCATAATAAAGTTCCCAAGCATTGACTCTTGAAAAGAGCATTGAAATCCTCTTAAGAAATACAGTACAAATGGACACAAATGTTTACATACTGTATGAGAGATCAGATCTATATTGTATGATTTCACATTTCTGAATCTCTGATGTTTGACAGCAGACTTTGGGATCTCAAAAATGTTTTTATACTAAAGTAGACAGATGTGAAATGTTTTTCTTAGGATAAACATCAAAGACAACTGAAGTCTCTACTGCAGTCCTCTTAACCCTTTATTGGGCAAAGAACCATATGGTAACTTCATTGACATTGATTACAATATAATTTTTTCATAAAAGTTCAAAGGTCTTGTAATAACCAGATTTTTTCCAATGAGTATTTCAATAAGTGCCCTATAAATAGTTAATCTCATCACCGTTTCTTATAAACATTTGAGAACATGTAAATAACTTTTCACAAAATCATGTTTTTGTCATTTACACAGAGACAGTAACAGTCTCATGTCTAAATAATAACTTTCAGGCCCCCAAAATGTCGCTGTAATGTCATTTTTTGCATAAATTTAACATTTTTCTGTTTACAATGGACTACTGGCTGTTCAGACACACTGAAAAAAAATTTAATAAAGACTAAATTTGTTCAAATCATAGACCCCAACACTCATTTGATGAGCTGAATTGCACAATGTTAAGTCATCCGATTTCATTTTCCAAGCTTGCTTGTGCTTGACAACTTGATGAACATTTTTTATTTTGGAAACTTCATGTGGCTTTTTTTTGTCCTCTACAAGCTAATATATACACATGCCAGAGACCTAAATGAGGACCACCCACGAACTGCTCTTACAGAGCACGACACACTAGAAATACATTTAATTTAATAATATCAATGTCTGCAGCCCATTTCTATCTTATAATTCGACATTTAAACCTCAGAAATCTCCACAGTGGCATGACTTCTCCAGACCAGCCTCCACACATACTGAGACTTTATTGTGGCGCTAACCAGTTGTAACTTGTCGCCCAAGCTCTGGACCACCCAGATTAGCCGTCTAAACAAGGCTTTAGATGTTTTAATTGTATCCATCCTCTGGGTGTGCCATCGACTTGAAAGTACGTCGACATAACAGCAGTTCATTTGCACTTGGAGATTTATACAGAGGACAAATTCACCACCAGCCATTACAAAGCCAAACCTTATATTGAGAATGTGCAATGACATTTTACAAGATAAAAATCGTAATTTTTTAGGTAGCATAGACCTACAAAAATGCGAGAAGCTGGCTTAAAACATAAAAAACACATTTCAAGGTCATGGGTTCAAGTCCCAGAGAAACAAACTTGCAAACATACAAAAAAAAACATGTTACTTTAGATAAAAGCATCTATGCAATGCACAAGCCTACATGCAAGCTACCTTTGAGGTAGAAAATGTTATGGGATGTAAGCAGGACCATCCAGAGGTAAGATTTTTAAGATGAAAGGACATCATAAAATTCTGAGACGCTATAATAAAAGACTGTCTCCTAAAACAAGACGCTTCGTGGCCCCTGATAGTCTGTAATTTACAATGACAATATCAGGGACCGTCACGAAGCAGGAGGCAAAGTGCAGGGTAGCGGGAAGAAACACAGCCCTGCTTTTATTCCTACTTTAATGATTCATCCTTTGTCTCAGAAGTGCTCATCTTCTTAGCATATCCAAACAAACCATTTCCCCTTGAAATCTTCAAATGATCCATTAAAACGAGCTCATTTGAGAGCAACAACTATTCGGCTTGCAAAACATGGGACGCCAAAAGAAAACAGGAGCGGCTGCGAACACCTCCCTTCTTTCCCCGCTCATAATATGCAAAGTTTCACCCCGAGGTATTAATCTGTTTCCATTGTAGCTAAACGCAGATGCTATCAAGCTCCATTTGTCATTGACAGCGAGGGTAATGACCCTGAACTCGCGTGAGCAGCTCCTGGGCAGCAAAGACACAAGGTGGTAAGTAACTCAATATATTTTCCCACAGCAGCATCAACGGCTACAAATTTGCTAGGCAAATTGAGTGTGATGAGCACATTTTATACCCCTTTGGCTCGTGGTTGTACTGACTTAATCTCCTTGAGACCATTTATCTCTCAAAATGCATTGCAGGCCTGTTGTAGCATTGCTTGTTTTATCAATCTTAGATTACAGTGCTGCTTGTTTGGACTGGACATATTGACAACCTCCACCTAAGCTGGGTCAAGATCCTGTTAAAAAATGCATGGCAGTTTCTTTGAGTGCAAGCGAGAGAATGGATGTACTTTTAGTTGTGGCAAGAAAGGACACATTTTCAGGAGGTTTTCCAGGTCTTTCTGTCAACACAGTGATGTGAAGAGTCTTTAGTCCCCTCAGAAACCCTAAGCTTTCAGTCCAACCGGAGGTTCAGCACGTTGTGAAAGAAACAAGTCGGGAATGTACTGAACACCATTGTGTCCAAAACAAGCCTCCACAGAGCCAAGGATTTCAAGCGGTGCATGAACCTAGTAGGAATACCGTTCTCGAATTCCATCCAGGTTTCCCTGATCGCTTCAAACACTACAGTACGGACAGCGAAGATAAAGACACAATGTGGTTCGCCAGTGGTTTTCAACCTCCGGTGATAAGTGAAAAGGCTGGCTTTGCTTATATTGGCAGGCAGGGAGGAAAGAAAGCCCAGATAATCTCTCTCTGGTCAAGTGCCCATAGTCCTGGCATTGCTTTTGGAGGTAGTAAAGCTGTCCAGATTTCATGCCGGTAACTATCACTCAGGTCCTGTAGCCGAGCTACCCAATTAACACGGGCCTGGGAAACACGCTCATTTAGCATGCTGTAATGTAGCAGGTAGACCTACATAAATATACTCAATATTTGGACAATATTTAATTACTTTTTCCAAGAATAAATCATGAATATGAATTTTTGCCTAGTGGTTAGCACGTGTGCTGTGGTGTTTACAGTTATAGTGGGCAAATTTTCCAAAAAGCTGTGCATTCAAGATGCATTTTGCCATTTGAATTTGCCATTTGACCTGTAATGCTAAAGCATGTGTTCAAGTTAGAGTCTGGTTGATGTTATTTTCCAAATAATTTCCTTACTAATTAACTTAATGTATGTTTACATAAAAATGGTGTGCACATTTATTTATTTAATTAATTAAAATAATTAATTAATGTATTATTTTAATAAAAAACATTTGTGTAAAATTTTCTAATAATTTTATACTAAGGTCTTTAGTTTAGCATGTAATTGACAATGTAAAAAAAATCTCTGTTAACATGTATCCACAAAAATGGCAAAAACCCTGTATTGTGCATGCCACATTCTCGCCTGACGTGCACAAATAAAATAAATAAAATCATACATAAAATCGTAAAAGTTAGGCTTTGTCTATAAATCAAGAAAATTAGATTTTTAGCTCTTCTTGGTCCAGTATGTGTAAATGTTAATGAGACTACAATTGGTCTAAACATTTAATCCAAATAATAAACTATTGAGTGCAGAGTTTCAATTATGCACAAACTTGCAAAATGAGATAAAGATTACAATAGACAACCTTTAAAGAGGACCAAAAAGTTTTCAAAATTGTCCTAAGACAAGAATGGTTGTTGAGCAATAATTTTAGCACTTGATGAAGGTTTGGATCCACTTAAAATGTTGACAACTGTATAGCTTGACTAAGCAAATATCACATGTAATCATACTACTGTAGGCAAATACATACATAATCATGCATGTATAAATTCACAATATTCATCTGTCAGCGCTTTGCCATATTAGCCAGCCATCCCTAAAGTCCTCCCCGACAGTTCTAAATCCCACCAAGCTTGTGCCAATTACCAAAGGACAACATTAGCATCCCTCCACAGTGTGACTTTATGGATGCTCTGCGGGCCTTGTCTGCTATAATACGCCATGTAATGCACTGTTAGCTTTGCAAAAGTCAGCTAGCATGCTAGCCGCTACCCTCCTGCTGGGCCTGCAAAATAGAGTGAGTGGATCTTGGAGTCTCCCAGCATGGCAAAGGAGACACGAGGGGGGACTCTTTCAATAAGAGGGAAGATAAGACCAAAAATTACATTCTCAATTAATGCTTTCAATGACAGAATCCATCCCCGCATGCCCAATGTAGAGGGAGCTTTGAGCTGGATTCACCTGCCATGCAACAGTAGTCAAAGGCCGGAGGTGCGTTGTTAACCCAGCAGGAGAGGATGAGGGTGAGGTGTGAGAGAAAAGGAATCAAACGGCCGAGTGAGTCACATCCAGGAAGACAACAGCTGGAGAGGTCTTTGCTGGAGGGAATAAAAGTAGCTTTTTAACACTTGTTGAGGCGTGTTGGGGTCTACAAAAGGGCAGAGTTAGGAAATAAGTAAATGTAGCAAGTGTCCACTGCAAAAAAAGACCCAGCCAGTGTCTTTAACTAGTCTACTGGCAAAGACCGCTGAGACTTTTACAACACACCGGAGCGAAGGAGGGTGGGTCTGATGGGGGACAGAAAAGGAAGGAAAAATTACAGCCTTCCGGCTATCCAGCTTTTATATCTGTGTTACCTATAATCCTACAGGGCCAGTCTGTCTGACCACTTGACAGACTAGAGATAATTTACTTCAGCTTTTTAGTATGGATAAAGAATGCTCTTAGTCTAAGTGGCTGAGAGTTTGTCTTGGGAATACTAACTGGCAGCACAATGTAACATTTTTTGGCCCCAGAGAAAAGCAAACACTTTAAACGAAATGGCTGACCGGTAACAGTGATCTTTGGTTGATTTAAGGCCGGAGCTGTAAAAAACATGTACACAAGCAACATTTAAACTTGAAAACAGCAATTCGGTTATTATTTACTCACCTTCATGTCGTTCCAGACTCGTCATGCTGCTTTTCCACAATGACAAGCTCCAAAAAGGACAAAAACACCATAAAAGAACTGTAAAAGTAGTCTTTTATGCTATTTCCTATTTGTTGCCAATACGTCCAACCAGAGTTTTAATTCATGTCTTAAATTATGACAGAAAAGTCAATTTTGGCTTAACTGTTTCTTACTGCAATTACAAATCATTGGTCTTTCAGACTACCTAAAAACCTTCATATCCACTGTTTGCAACTGCTGTGGAATAGCTATATATCAAAATTTAATTCTTGCACTGCTTCTCTTAACCCTAAAGATGACATATTGTTCCAGACTCTCTCATAATAGCAGTGATAGCGCCTTGTGGTGAGGTAATTGCAGTGAGTAAAATATAGGGAGTCTCAGATGTCGGTTTAACATGACGAGGTTAGAGATGAAGGCACAGATAATCAGTCAAGGAACTGACGCCTGAGCGTGCAGGATGAGCCGGAGACAAAACGACATGTTCTGCACCTGGATCTCATGGCAAAATGCCCAACACACATGCATGCACGTTCACAGACTCTACTGAGGAGCCATTTGAGGACACAGAACATACATTTCGAACCGAGCACACCACAAACCCTCAGAGGTAAATTCATTACCTTTATCGGTCGTCTTCGGCCCATAGCGGTCTGACTTCCGTGGTTGAGCTGTGCCAAGTCACCAGAAGAACTAAGCTTTAAAAGACTCCCAGCATTGCATCTTTTAACAGCCTCCCTCACTCTGGCACTGTTTCTGGCGCCTTGATAACCTATGAAATACAGAAGAGGGGGGGGGGGGACGATAAGGAAATCGTTTCACCAGATGGAACTGTCTAAAGTCAGGCAAAAGCAGAAGGCGGTGCATTTCATTTAAAAAAACTCAATTTGACAAGATGAGACGAGGTCGCGGATTCCAATCATCACATTAAAATACTTTCCGTTATCTTTCCCCCAACACCCGCAGATGCACAAAGGGTATTACGGAGAAAAGTCACGGCGGTACAACACCTCTAAGTCATCAGGGTCGTGACTATGCAACTACCAGCTGTGTTTTTTACCCTGAAAGGATGAGCAAGGCTTGACAATTCAAACATTTGCCCTGATCTGGCCCTACCCTGCTCTATATTACACTGTGTGGAGAGGTGACCTCAACACAAGAGGATGACTCTGTATTGGTAATAGACGCTCATCAAATCACCAGCAGCTGTGCGGCTATTCAACGCATTCTCCTTTTTTTTTAGGCCACAGCTGCACAGATAAAGGGTTAGGCAAATATTGCACAATGAATGACAAACATAGAGCTTCCACAGTCTCCGTTTCGTGGCTGAATATATGTGTGAACACTCTGTCCTCCTCTATGCTCAGTTTCAATGCCTGCACGTCCATATTTAATTGCCATTCTCACCACCCCCCACCCGGCTCTCCGTTCACCCTGCACAACCCAGAACCCCTGAAAAGCGGTGACAGTGCTCCTTTGTTCAGCCCAGACCACTCCTCTCCCTTGGCGCCCCCATACACCCTCCGTTCGGTTGACAGGCATGCCTGTACAAGCTCGGCAAAAACCGAGAGAGGGAAAGACAGTGTGAAAAGTGAGATAGAGAGCAATGGGGAGGGTCTCTTGATTTCAAGCTCCTACCATTCCTGCAGTTCTGTCAACTCAGCAATACCAGAGGGGGGCTTCAAAAAGGGGGCAGGAGACGAGGCGACAGACAGTTTACAAGCCCTCCGAAAATTAGAGAAAGACACTGAGAGTCACCTTGAAACATTCAAGACTATGTTATGCTGACAACTTTAACCTTAATATTTATCTTCAGTTTTCATGGTAGAAATACAAGCAAGATTGTTAGCCTGTCTAAATGTCTTTATTTTGCCTGTGGCACAGTTTCCTCACATTGTTAGATCATAACCATTTTCCTGGTTTTAATTTAAGCAGTCATTTTACGGTCTGTTTTATTTTAATGGCCATGTTTATGATAGCCATTTACTGTGGGAAAGATTTTGAATGTTTAGACTAATTAAAAACCATTCAAAAACAAGCACATATAGCATTTTAGACTTGTTCTTGATAGTTTAATGCCTAAATATGATAGAATTCTGGTTCATCAGCCGAACTGCGAACAAATTTGTATCAATGCTCCATGAAATTATGTGTTTGCATTTCTTAATAGGGAAAAACTATTATTCCATCAACATGCTGTTAATTTGTTATGTCAAATCTGCATAATTAATGTAGTGGCCCACTGGCAAAATGAAAAAGTTTTATCCTTCACAGAAAATATACTACAAATATACTAATATATATCCACATATGCTACAACCAAGTTCTTTTTTGTTCTTCACTTAGGGTTAGAAGTTTAAAACACCATTGCAGTGGTGGCAAACACATCGACACTACATTTCGAGCATTTCGATATAAATTTTTTTTACTGAGGGTTCTACTGAGGGTGGGGATGTTTGTGTTTTTGATTAAATATTATGGCACGCTAATTAAACAACAATAATGATGTTCACAGATAAATTATTTATAAAAATATATTTATTTATTCAGTATTTATATGAAGTATTCTGTAAAAAACAGATTTTCTCATTTTGATTTCATTGTGACATTTCATGGCTTTAAACCATCTTCGTAATCACTCAGGTTCTTCAGCTAGCTAGTTGTAAACGAATTAACACCTGAAGTGTATGTCGTATTTAATGCTAATGAACTTTTTAGTGCCACTTGTAGCAATGCTAAGAATTAATTTTATGGTTTGTTTTATTTTATTGACAACGTTTATGGTAGCCCTTCGGGAAACATGCGAGCAGAGCTTTAAAACACACGTTGGGGAAGTCTTCTGTCTTTATGTAAAACATTCATTCATTCATTCATTTTCATTTCGGCTTAGTCCCTTTATTAATCTGGGGTCGCCACAGCGGAATGAACCGCCAACTTATCCAGCAAATGTTTTACGCAGCGGATGCCCTTCCAGCTGCAACCCATCACTGGGAAACAACCACACACACCCATTCACACACATAAACTATGGACAATTTAGCTAACCCAATTCACCTATACCGCATGTCTTTGGACTTGTGGGGGAAACCGGAGCACCCGGAGGAAACCCACGCCAACACGGGGAGAACATGCAAACTCCACACAGAAATGCCAACTGACCCAGCCGAGGCTCGAACCAGCGACCTTCTTGCTGTGAGGCGAACGTGCTACCCTCTGCGCCACCGTGAGGCCCTATGTAAAACATAGTACACAAATTATGTGTACAATTCTAAAATATATAAAGCTGAAGTCTTAACAGCTCAAGTAAGTACAGGCATGTGTGTTAGACAGACATATTATGTGTAAACATATAATACTATTTATGCTATTGCTTAGTATCCCCCTTTGCGTAGATAGAAAAATTGGTGTTCATGTATTTGTGTTTAGAACGTTAGCTTGTACATTTTGTAGGTATTTAAATCAAAAGCGTTTTTTTCCACAACTGGAGATATAGCTCAGATCCACTCATACCCATGAGTAGAGAAGAGAGAGAAATGTTTGGACTAAAGATGAGCACTCCTGAAGTGATTATGCTGACTCCACAATCCTCAGGCAATCCCCGGATAAACCCTGAGAGGAATAAGTCAAGATTGTACTTAACACTTCTAGTATAGGATTTGAAAAACATTTTTAAATGTTTTAACTTTTTCTATTACAATTAGATTTTTTCTTCTAAAGGTTTATGCCTGAGGAACTCAAGAAAAAAGTCAATTTCCCTGACTATAAATATATACTGAATAGCTGAAATGTTTCACTGACAAGTCAACTTTGAAAACTGGAACCCTAAGGCGGTCAGACTTCAGGTGCAAGCAAACGCTATGCTAATGGGAATGCTAACAAAGGCAATGCCACAAGTCAATGGGGGCAGCTTGACAATGGTCACACGCCAAATTTACTCCAGCACAAATGTTTTTTAAAAGGACTGTTTAACTCAAATTAGGAGGTGACCTGGGCAGGACCATTGGGAGTTTGGATGCATTCGTAAACAGACCATGAAAACCTCTTGAGATTACTAGTCCCAGTTCTCACATTGACAAAACAGGGAGGCTAAACTAATTGAGTAGTCCCTTGGGGGCTTCAAGTTCATTGTCCACCATGTCTCAATTAAACATCAATCAAACTGGCATATAGTAACCAAAGAACAATCTGCAATGGCTAAGTCAGGTCAGATAGAGATTTGCACCACATCAATACCAAAACTGCAACCCTAGTTGTGTACTAAGTACTACTATACTATACTACTATAAATGCACCATTAATGAGACATCACTAGGGTCACCGTGAGAGTCCTAAGATTTAGGGTGAAGGGTCTCAGCAAGGCTTGGCCTGTACCACCACCCTGATAACACAAAACAACCCTGTGGTGCTTTATTTATTGTGGAAGGGTTGCACGACATAGCACAAAGTGTTGATGCCAATGGCTTGCCAATTTAAGCTTCCTTTCTGCTAGCTGTGGATAAATGCTTTAGATATGAGAGCCACTAATGCTTAGATGCACTTCTTGTAATAAGTTCAATATGGAAGTGCTTTGAAGTTTACCCCTCACAGGTCTTTAGCTCACTTCGCAAACACATGAATAGGGTTCAAAGACATTAAATGAATCAACCGCAACTTGAAAGTTGGACCGATCCCTAGAATTTGACTGAATGGATCTGTAGTTGAAATGAGGAGCAGCCTAACAATGAATTGATACTATATCTTGTACGGATTGCAGCACAACTGCCTGCAAATAAAGGATCCCTGGTGCTGCTCTGCTTTGATAGAGCCACACAACCGGACAAATGCTGAATTTGTAAATTCAGCGGCTTTCATCTTGGATTGAGCTTCTGACAATGAGAGTTAATTCCCATCTTGCTTTACCACGATCTACTAACTGGAACAAACACACTCGCTGACTCTAACACAATGTCGTTTTTCGAGCAGGATCGTTTTTTTAATCGCTGAGATTGAGAGAAGCTTGAAGAATCTGTATTTGTGCACAGAGAGGCGACAGCGAATTAATTCTATTCTTCCTCATGGGCTGTTGGAAAATGCAGACAGGTTTTACCGGCGAGCCCTCGATGCTGGGTGCTTAAACCCCTGTCAGTCTACCTTGCCTGAAATGAAGCCAGCAGGAATCCACCAACTCCACAGTTTTGCCTTCCCCTTTCACGGTCTATCCCTGCAAATTTACAGAGAGCCCAGTAACAGTTATTTGCTTTCAGCTGTCAGAGGGGATCCTGGTTGTGTCTACCTACTTCCAATCCAAACCACAAATCTTTAACAGCCCTCGGTCGTTCTCTCGCTTGGTTATCGATTGCAGAGTGGCTGTTCTTTGTCCAGTCCTTGGAGGAAGTGGTGTGAAATTATCTGTATATGGGGGGCCCGTAGAACGAGAGACCCTTTCTTTCATGCTGCTGTTAAGGAAAGATAGGGCCTGCAATTGGTTTAAAGCTGTTTGCTGAAAATGCTGGCTGACCTACTATATAAAGACAGAATCTTTTCAAAGGCTTTTGGTACCGTGTGTAGTACTTCTGAAACTGTTATTCATTGAAGACTGTGTTAGACTCCAAATGTTCTCCTATTTGATTGGCTGCTCTAGAAAAATGCACTTCAATAAATAAACAAATATAAAATAATGATGGACTTATATATGTATTTCTTGACTCATTTCCCACCATCATTTTTTAAAAGAAAACTTGCCAGTCAGTACCAACATTTTTGCCAATTTTTCCAAAGACTTTATGTCCCCCAGGAGATTTATTACATTAACGCCAATACATACAGTATAAATTTAAAGAAAGGACAGATAAAATGAAAAAAAAAAAATCTTGAATGTGGGTAATTACCTAACAAAAAAGCCAAAAATCTTTCAAAAATGGCATATTTGGCCATTTTGGGACAATTGTTTAAATTTAGTAGATCCATTAGCTTTGTCTAAAGCTTATATGTTTGTCTTTGCAGATTCAACATTTGATTTGTTAACATTATGCAGTTATACTGTTAAATGTCTGTTACAGCATTAGCTTCCATGTGCGTAAGCAATGCTTCTTTTTCCATTTCAATTGTTGCTAATTACTGTATAATAGTGCCCCTATTGTTTAACATTGAAAACATGCAGTGTAAATAAAGTAAATGCCAGGAAAGCATTGAATTATAATTGACAGAAAATTGTCAATGACAGGTAGCTTAGCATTTTAGCTTAGCATTTTGGTCCATTAGGTAAAAACAGTATTAACATTTCAAAAAAATTAGTACAAAAAAACATCTGATGGCATTACCGAGTGAGAGAATTTCCTAATTAAAGGTATGAATGACTTATCATTTGTACACTATTTATAACATGGTTAGCACATGAGGGGCTGTAATTATTAAGTCTTTCAGCTAACAAATTAGAACCACTAAATGAAACCGCTTCTGAAGAAAAGAAAAACACATGAGGTGAAATTTAAAACTAGTGACCTAGATCACTTGTTTATGGTATGTCATATCTCTAATATGTTCTTTTCCAGTTCCAGCTTTAATAACACTTTGTTTTGTTCACTTTTATAATATTAATCAGTGATTGATGACTTATAAAGCCATTAAACACTTATCTAAGCACGTAGAAGCCACATACAACGAGCTCATGCTAAAGCAAAAAAAAAATTAGCATGCACTACAAAAAAAGCTAATTAAAAACCAATCAGTTCCTCTTTTATTTATTTATTTGTTGTGAAAATCAGCTACTGTGTGAAAGATTACAACCGAAAACGGCAACTGAGAAGCAAAACTCCTCATTAGCATATGTCGAATCTCTCCCAGAACTCATCCGTGTTGACAGGACAAAAGTCAAAAGTGTTCAACAAGCTCTCTGCGTGTACCGGAATGACATTTCGGCGGGTTAGCTCCCAAAACACAGTATGAAATAAGAGCAAGCAGCTGTCTCTTACTGCGTCCAGATGGCGGCAGAACGTATGTAAATTGTCTCATTAACCTTACAGCACTTAACTACCGGGCTGCGCTGATGGTTCGGCCCACACGGGCATTTTATTAAAGAACATTAATAGCATCAGGCAGCAATCACCACTGCCTGAGGTGATTTGCTCTGGCATTATCAAACACTGTAATAATTATACATGACAACCTCCTGATTAATGCATTCATGAATATTACAACAGCGCGTTATCTTCAGTTGAACTTCAAGGCTGCTTTAACAAATACTACAGGATAAGTAGGTTATTCTGCCTACCCGCAACCCTCAGCCACACCTCGTACAAACAAAACATTGAAAATGAGGGGGGAAAAAAGGCACCATGGAGAACCAACCTGCACCTGGAGCACAGAGGGGCACAGCACAGGTCAAAGGTCAAGCCCCCGAAGGTGCTGCCTAAACAAGCCTCTCTCTCTGAAAGATCCAGACAACCCCTGTGGTTGAAGCTCACAACATGGGTCTTTTAGTCCATTCTTTTCGCTCCTTCTATGGGTGTCTTTTTTTCTTTTGGAGAGCCGCGTTAATCCATAATCACTCGAACGACCAGCAGCTCAATTATGCACCAGTTTCTCCATTTTCTCTTGACACATAAAGATCTAAAAACAATTAACCTCTACATGGCAACGCGTTTTCACACTGAGCGCAAGAGGAATAAGTCAAGAACCCTCCATTCAAATTACACCCTGTGATTCAGCTGCCATAAATATTGTTACATATTTTCTTATAATATTGGGCTGCAGGGTTTGAGCTTAGCTGACAGCTAAGCAGTTTTTCTATACATGTTTTAAAGATGAGATGGCCCAGTTTGGTATACATAGACCACATATTGAAAATTGAAGTAACTTTGAAAAAATGTCTAAATGGTAAAGATTTCGATAATGTTCATTGCCATTCAGCATGCTAGGTACAGCTATGGAGAAAAAAAATGAAGAGACCACTTGGAAATTCTCGAGTAAATTACGATTACGACTACAATGTTTGAGTAAAATATCATTTTGGCTTTGTTCTGTAAACTACTGATGACATTTCTTCCCATTTTAAATGAAAAATCCTGCCATATACAGTATTTTTCACATAAAATAACAAAAAGTTGCCATGTTTTCAGACCAAATACCAATGTTTTACCTTCAGAAGAGTTAGGGAGGCAAAATATTGTGGTATTATATTTCCCTGATCAAGTAAATTCAGTGAAACTGAGAATTATCAAGTGGTCTTTTAATTTTAAACATAGCTGTGTATGTGTACACTTTAGGGTCTTCTGTAAATCATGGTATAAAAATGATAGCTATTACTTTTTACTCAGAAAATAATTAAACAGGACACAATCAAATGAACAGTAAAAAAAATGTAACTGATTAAAAACGCTTTTTCATCTTTGATTCACATACTAAATTGAAAGCTCCCATAATGACTAGTTTATGTGCTACATAAGACAATGCTCCTTAAAAATGTCACATTTTTAGGAAGAACACATGCCAGGGTGGCTTTTTACTGCCATTTTAAACCTCTAATGGTGTGATACTGGCGCCATTTGATTCATCAAGAAAGCCTTAAAGCATTATATATTTTTTTGTTTTAACATTTCATCACCTTGGTTCTATTATACGTTCTATAAGTAATGTGCTTTCTATAAGTTAAAACTTTTTTTCTGGTTATATACATTTTGGGGGCTTGTTGGGGACTTGACCCTCATGTAATTTTTGCTATATGAAATGCAAAAAAACTCTTTAATAATTAACATCTCAAAATCACCTAGAAAATAAATAAAAATAAAACCTTGAAAATGCTTGAACATTTAGTTGTACATTTTGCATGTATTACAATTTAAACACCTCTCACATTGAGATTTCAATATGTATTTTTTTCTATTTTGGTCCTTCAACATTAATGTATAATTGATGACATCTACAGTACATTCTTAAAAATTAATGCCTCAAAAGGGGGTTTTCAAAGCAATGCCACAGAAGAACCATTTTAGTAAAAAAATCCTATTTTAATAATGCTACTCTGAAGAACCATTTTGTGTGGACTGCTTTATAGAAGCTTCTACGTGGAACCATCAGTTCCAAAAAAAGAACTTTTATTATCAAATCTCTGCGGTGAGCAAAAATGCATCTTTTAAAAACCTTCCTGATATCTATATCTACAATGCGCACTGCAATACGATTTTCCCCTCAGTAGCCCAAAAGCGTTCGTTGAAAAACGGAGTCAATGGGTGTGACACTAGGGAGAACACACGCCCATGGCCTCTCGCCCAAACTGCGCGGTTCTCTACGTGAGGCTGTCTGATTGTATTGAGCCCTTTGGCCCTCTATAAACACTCTTCCTCTGTCAGAGAGCCTCAGTGGCCTCCTATTCATGCGCAGGTAGACTGCCTAAAGAACGTGTGAGAGGAGAGAAAAAAACAGCTTGTTGCTTCTATTGAACCTTTTATTACGCCCCTTCAAAGGCTTATGGCAGAGGAGGAGAGCGAGAAAGAAAGGATCTGCCGTCTACTTAGTGCCATTGTACTCCCAACATGTCGGCTCTGAGCTCTGTGTGAAAAACACAAGCAGAGTACATCCAAAATATTACATACCGAGCAAATAAAAAAAAGTGCACTTGAAACCAAAATATAAACAGACCCTCGTGCAATCCAAGTGTACAATGAATATTTAAAGATTTGGGTGTGGTATACTACATTTAAACTATGATTTAAAAAAATTATAATAATAGAAAGACAGTAAATCTAATTCGTTTTTAATGAAACTATTAAATTTACGTTAATTGCTATAATAAACACATAATATTGTACTCAGCACTGACATTAACATTAATTATTCAGAGTTTGTTAGTGAAAAGTGAAATCATTTTAAGGCATCTTGTCACTTACAGTGCTCAACTATAATAATTACAAAACCTAAACAGTACAAAAATGCTGTTTATCAACCCCAATTCCTTCCAAATCGCAGCATTCGTTCCTGCATTATTACACCTCAGTGTATGTCATTTAGCATGCGGTGAACCAAATCATACACAGACAAAGCACTTAAACAAGCTGAGAATCCAACGCTCAATCTAAGAGCGACAAAACATCTCAGTGAGCCAACATTGCTCTACAAAAACTGAAAATTGACAGCTCTGATATGCAATTTTGTGCAGTACAGCTGAATAAAGACTCCTGCGTGCGTACACACACACACACACACACACACACACACACACACACACACACACACACACACACACACACACACACACACAAGGAGACATTGTTGTTCATGCTTCTCCTTGCATGTGTGCCAGACTTCTTTTTCTCTGGTCCATACATTGCAGAAGAGTTGGCCCCTCATATACCGCATACTGGCCCCCAACATTGCGTGCCGGCCCCTCAATTGTGCAGCACAAGAGATGCAAAGGAAAAAGAAAAAGAAAGAAAAAAACACAGAAGAGACAAAGTAGTGAAAAAAACGAGCGAAAACAACTGGCAGGCATCCAGACTCATGGGGACTGCGTTGATCATTATGTCTAGCCTTCAGGTGTCTGAGCCGGCTGCGTTTTGGGGGGAGGTGTGGTTACCAAAGAAGCAGACAAAGAGAAACTCGTTCACCGGGATCAAGAAAGCAAGGGAGGGAGGGAGAGTAGAGAGAGAGGGGGAAAAAAATGAGAAAATGCTATAAAAATTTGATTAGACGATCCTCCACTGAAGTGACTTTCTGTGTTCTCCTTCTCTTTTTTTTTTCAAAGCATCGCCCCAGAGAACAGGACAGACTGATTTTTATTTTTTTTTTACAGGTCCTAATTAAAAACATCTGAGGACCTTCAGACATCAAACAGCTTCGCAAGGTCTCATTGCATAGCATTGCAATCTTTTTTTTTTTGCAGGTTAGGTCTCCTGGTGTTAAATTAATATTAATACAAGTGCTATTTATATTTATGAGCTGCATTTAAACAAGTCTGTATATGATTAATGAAGAAAAACAAACACGATTGGTTGACACAGGGCACCGGCTGTCACAACTTTACAGCATGTGTCAAATTAAGTAAAAACTAATATATATACATATATATTGACTCTAATAGAATCAATTATTAAATACACAATTGTGATAGTATTAATAAAAAATAAAATATAATGGTAAATTAATTAAACAACTAACGTTACATTTAAAAAAAACTTCCTTGTTGGCATCAGGTTTCATTAAAACTTTTAACATCCATGGAATCTTTGATAAATGGTTCAAACTGTTCAAATGTTCTTCACAATACTAATAACAAATAAAAACTAAAAGGTTCTTTAAAGAGCCCGAAGCGGTTGTTCTTCTATTCTAATCCTATTTCTATTTCAGAAGTGTGTCATTTACAAAGAAAAATGTCTTCACACCAAGAACAAACTCGTCCTTTCAGAAACTGTTTACTGAAAGCTTCTCTGAGGAACCAGAACTGTTTCGTCTAGGCTAAAACACTATTTGAAAGCTTTAATAATTTTACTAGCGTCACGGTTTGTTAATACAAAACGTCAAAATCTCACTAAAACTCAGTTCGTCAAGCGACCACGATAAACATCTACCGCGTTCTGCAAAAGTGTTTTTCGTAGAATGTAAAGTAATATCGATACTAACCATTCATTCTGCTCGAGACGCCGGGTTCCTCTTGAATTCGCGGGGAAACTCCGAGCGGTTACAGTAAAAACTGCTGCTGCTGCTGCTGCTGCTGCTGTGTTGCGCGCGCCGCGTTACCTTTGCGTACAACTTCTGATTCCTTTGCGCGTCTCGCTTCCTGCGCAGTGGGAAGAGACCAGAGGCGCTGCGTCGCGTCATCAGCAAGAAGGGCTCCTATTGGCTAGACGCGCGCACATTGACAACGCCGCTCTTTGTTCCATTGGGCGCGAGCGCAGGGACTGACGCTCCTCCTCGCTGATCTCAGAGCGGCAGAAAAAGAGTGAGTGCTGAAAAATGGGGAATGTCTTTCTTCTGGCTTGAGGTCAAAGCTGCTGCACTGATCCTGGGACAGAAATTAGGAACCAGTAAGAATTATCAGGTAGTTTCGGTTGTTGACAATAACACTGCTTTCAGGATTTTTTCAGATGTTTGGACTGCATGAGAAGTGAACTCCATTTCATTTGATTTTTTTTCCACTTCAAAATGTCATGTTTAATTCAGTTTCACGACTTCCTTTATAAAACTGAATAGCTATTTCATTTTTTTAAAGTATTGTAGAAAAAGTGTTTTTAGTTTTCAAATATATTAAGCAATAATTAAATCGTAATATATTTGATATTAATATATAAATATTGTTTATATATATAATTAAACTATTTTAGCTGCGTATTTAAATTGAAAACATATATATAATTATTTCTTTATTATTATTATTATTATTATTATTATTATTATTATTATTATTATTATTATTACATGATAATTATAATAAAAGCAATGCTATTATCTATTTTTATACATTTAACAGTCAGGATATATATAAAAAGCATATAACAATATAATCAAAAGTATCAAGAGTATCATGTCACAGTGGTTATATTAACATCACATTCTGTAAAGTTAAGTTATTAAGTTCCTAATGTTTTAGTATTTGTTTTGCAAGTAAATGAACACCATGTTTCACCATGGTACCTTTAAATCAACATCTCACCAAACAGTGTATATCGATACATTAAATAACCCACTAAATATGCACATAAATCCTTCAAGCACCAAATTACATTAAAGGGATCCAATGTATTGCATGTCATTAAACACAGCATCAACCAAGACTAAATTGTGATCCTTCTTAATGCAAATTATTATTATTATTATTATTATTATTATTATTATTATTATTATTAT